>WEKX01027774.1:141546-180150 GCA_013390025.1 Pitta sordida
AAGTGTTTTGTGGGAAGGGGGGGGGGGGGGGGGGAAGTCCCAGGGGCTTTTCTTCTGTTTTCCCAGCTCCATGGTCAAGCCCAAGACAATCCCACACCCCTACACTGACATCTGCTGAAGTGCCTTCTCTGGGAAAACCACACAAGAACCCAACAATGGCCAGTAATAACCAAAGGCAGTCGGGGCTGTGTGCAGGGGAAGGTGCTGAACTGACTCCAATGTGCTCCTGGCTTTGAGTGCATCCCCCCTGTGGTCCACGTTCCCTGCACTCACCTCCCACCCTGCTCCTCCTTTCCCTCCTCACCCAGGTCTCTGCGCTCTTCAGTTTCTGACACATCCCATAACTTGCACCCACAGCTGGTGCAAGACAAATTCTCCTCCCACACTCCACAGAGTGGCCCCTTCCCTTGCTCCAAGTGACTTCATTCCCCTCCGAGGTGCCCCTGTTGCCAAGGGGGGCATCAGCAGGTGCCCTTCACCTCTGGGCCCCGAGGGACAGGACCCTGGTGGTCCTGGCATCGCTGCAGGAGGATTTGAGGGTGCTGGTGGTACCACCGAGGTCCTCACCCTCTTTGGCCTGTGGCTTCTCAGGCCCAGACAGACCTGAGATGCATCTGCCCCACAAAACCTTGGCTCAACGAGTTCAACTGATGCGGCTTTTAAAAACAAGAGGGGAGTCGTGCCCTGGTGATTTCAATAACAGAGAGAAGCCTAAGATCGTAAATTATTGTGGGTTTTTTTCCACCAGCTCCTCTCATGATCCTAATGTTTACCCTTTTGGGTACATATGCAAAGCAGTGATAAGGGTGTCATTTAGCCCTTACTTTATTGGCATCCACCCACTTGGTGCGACTTCCAGGGTACCCTCATGATACGGGGGTTGATTTGGCTCAACACAGGCTCAACACAGGCACCAATTCATTGGCTTTAAAAACCTGTATACTTTCAACAGAAGGTGTACAATTTGTACAGACACATGTACAGACTTGCAACAGGAAACATCCCACACGTGGCTACAAGGACCAGAAACACTTGCTAAGTGTCTTTTAAATCTTACTACACAATTCCATTGACTCAAAGTGTAACTCAGCCAAATATTTTCTGTATGTTATGTTTTCCTACTTCTCTGTTTTACAAAAAGAAAAAACAAACAATGGGGAAAAGCAAACAACAGCCAGGTTCAAACAACCATTTCACTGGAGTTGAAAATAAGACCATTTCATTGATCAAACACAACAAGCTCTCCTGGTTCTCATCCCATATGTGAAAAGGTGATTATGGGCCACAGCGGCATCAACTGGAATAAATGGAAATGTTTTCTCTCATGTAACTGGCAGTTTGTGACACCAGTCACACACAGAAATGTTCAGTCCCTTTACACAGGGGTTGATGCTCAGGTACAGAGTTAACTGGAATTAAATTGTTCTCATTTCAGCAGTTTCCCATAAGCTACTCTCTGTATCACGTTGTCAGTGAGGGAGACTTTCGTTTCAATGGTTGTTTTGAGGAGTTTTGCAGACCTTGCTCGGCTCCCACATGAATGGGAGCAGTTTCCTGTCACTTCTTTCTCATACAACCCTCCCTTGATCAGATGAAAACAAGTCAAAGACGCCGTTACGGGAACTATGGAGCTTGTTCTCTGTTTTTCTTCCCAAGAACTGATGCTTTCAAAAATAAATGCAGTTTTGCAATCATCAGCTGAGTGTCGTAGTTATATCACTTGTACCTGGAAAACTGCGTGGGATCAAATGCCCTTTGGATGCTCTCCACCAACTCCTATTATTCTAAGACAGATTTAATTTTTCTTATTTTATGAGTCTTAGGTAAATTTTATGATTCTTAGGGTTTTGTTGTTATTATTCTTAGATTCCTTGTCTGTCCACAAAGAGAGGTTTTCACTCTGACTAGTGTTTATTTATTTATTTATTTAAAACTACCACACTTTGCTTAGATTTAGAAGTACTCTGGGGAGGGAAAGGTGTCCTACATACTGGAAGATGCAACAGGGAATACCTGGGAATTCCAGGGAATAGCTGCTCCAGCTGCTGAATGTCCAGGAGTGATGGTGGCTCTCCCACCCATCAACACAACATGGATTTGGGGTCTCCATAGGGATAACATCCCCCATCACCACCATGGCATCCCAAGCACCTCACTCACCCTCTAAACTCCCCTAAACTCCCCTAAATTGTCCTTTTCCACACTGCAGCCCCAGCCTGGGAGGAAATGCCACATCTGAGGAGTCGAACATGATCAGTCTGAGCTCCCCAAACCCACTCGTGAAACCCAAAGCCTTTGGCTCAGCTCTCCACAATCTCAGGGGGTGTCTCAAGAGAAGAGCAGCCAAACCCAGAGCTCTGCTGAGGAGAACAGTGTCCCAGGTGCCCTCCTGGGTCTGGCACAGGACCTGGGCTGCAGGTGCTGCTTTTCCTCTCAAACATCCAGTTCCTGTAATTCACCCCATTTCCTGTGACCAGAAAACATGTTTATCGTTTTCACAAGAGGAAACATAATTTCGTGATGCTGCTCCTGGATTATCTCTCGTGCTGGTCCCTCTGCCCAGACTCACCAGCTATAAAAACATCTTCATCCTTCTTGGGCAGACACACAAAATATGTTTCAACAGAGATGCCACAGAAAGGGAGATTTTAACCAGCTCAAGAGGCTGCACAGGGATGTGAAGGGGGGATCTGAGGGGCTCCTGGTGTCCAGCCCTATCCTGAAGGGAACAACTCAGGGAAAACGTGGTGAGGTCTCCAAGCCACCTGCACTGACCCAGTGCATGTCCCCATGGCACAGACCTGGGCAAAACTACACCAAGACCTGTTCTTTTCCTCTAAAACATGAGCCATTCACCTGCTAACAAAAGAAAATACTTTTTTTTTTGCAGTACCACCCCATCTTACCCAGTGTCAGAGGTCTGGGACCTCCTGGGCCTGACAACAAATGTTTTTGGAAAGAAGTCCCGTGGGATTTAATGCCTTTCTGCAGCCTCAGGTTCTGAGCTGCAGGACCTCCTGAGCATCTCAGCTTCATTTGCTTCCCTGAAGTGAAATTACTCGCTGTCTGCACAGAGAAAAACCAAAATAAGCTGCAAAAGCAGGGTAACAGCTCAACGACCAGCTCAGAAACACAAACCCACCTCATTGCATTCAAATGATTTGGGGCTGACTGGTGCATTTTGATGAAAAACGCTGGGTTGTGGGTCAGACAAGGGCTCAGCCCGTAACGTAAGGGAGAGAGTGACAATTATTTGCGTAAAAATAAACCCAAGCTTCCCCCAAATGCTGCCCCTGTAGAGGGAAGTGTGCAGGGCTGAGAGGGACCATGTGCTGGGGGGACTCACCAGCCCCACAGGCCACGTGCCCGTGGCTCAGTTCAAGTCTGCACAAGGGTGAGTCTCTTTGTGTGAGCAGACCCTCCTCCCCTGTTTTTCATACATCCTTCAGGTGCATCCTGTCACATATTCTCAATGCTGAGCACTTCAGAGATGCTGAGCATCTGCACTTGGCCTTGTGCCCACAGGATACCAAGGTCCAGGCACAGACAACCTTTATCTGGAGGCCTCAGGGAAAGTCTCCCAGTTATTTAAAAATTCCTTCGTGTCTTCTGCCCTTGAAAGCAGAATGTTGCCAAGTGTGAAGCGCACGTTAATATCAGGATGAGCCAGAAATACAAATGCTAAAGGAGAACATGAAAGAGGAAAGGAGAGGTTGGTTGGTGTGTGTTGAAGGAGAAGGTTTGAGGTTTGTCAATCCATCAGCCTTCCACAGCCAGGGCCATTGTGATCTTCTCCCAAAATCCAGCGAGCAGAGGAAGGACTGGATGTGGTTCCAAAGGCCTCACTATGGTCCCACATCCACCGACTTCTCCTTCCCCAGCAGCCCAGAGTAAACAAAGTGCTAAAAATAGGGCTGAGGGATGGCTGGACACGCTGCTGTGGACACAGAAATAGGATGTCCCAGGCAGGATATCCTGATAAAACAGCCACTTCACTTTGGGATTCACCTCTGACCCCTGGAGAGGGACGGCGCAGTGCCAGCCTCCCTTCTGGGACCTGTGGGTGCTTCACAAACACACCCTGCTCTTCCCTCTCCCAGCTGCTGCAAGAGACGCCCAGGGAGAAAACCCAGAATGATAAACAGCTCCTGCATCTTCCAAACCCCTGTGCTGCCAGCTGGGGTGACAAGCACAGGGCTCCAGGTTGCCCAGGGCTCCAGGCTGCCCAGGGAAGCTGTGGATGCCCCATCCCTGGAAGTGTCCAAGACTTTGGACAGGGCTTGGAGCAACCTGGGCTAGTGGAAGGTGTCCCAGCCCATGGCAGGGGGTGGAATGAGGTGAGCTTTAAGATCTCTCCCATCCCAAACCATTCCATGATTTCTTGGCACAGAGAAACCTGGCAGCTGAGTGGGCAGCAGAGCTGATGGGCTCCTGTGAACCCTCAGATCCCAGACCCTGAACTGGGAACTAAAGGTTATAAAAACTTCCCTCCTTTATTTCGCTTCCACAGCTCTGTTCCCGTTAACTTTGTGGGGTCACAGGGCCAGCTACAGAAAACTGGTGAGTAGAGCAGGAGTGGTTCTATTTATACATTACCTGGAACAAGGGAAGGGAAGGTGCCCACAGCCAAATTATCCACGGGGGCTCTGGGCCGTGAGATGTGCCCCTGGACATCAGGAAAAACTGTTCAGCTGGAAATGAGGCAGCTCAGAAGTTGCACCACAAGAGATGCCTGCAGTGTTCAGCAGTGCAGAAGGAAGGTCATGCTTAATAGACAGTAAAAACTAAAAATTATTATTATATGCATATATAAAGGAAAGGAATTAAAGGCACCAAAAAGAAAAAAAAATTGGGAATTATGCATATTATGTTTTTTTTACTCAACAGTATTTTGGGAAAATCTCCACCTAAACCATGATATTATTTCAGGAATAAAGTCCAAACCCTGTAGCTTCAGCCTGTAGCCTTGACAGTCTGAGGCTAACCGAGCTTCCAAGAAAATGAAGGAAAATTACTCCTTTCCAGTAACTTACACTGGCAGAGGGTCGAGTTTTCCTCCAGCACTCACTGGAAGGTTGGTGCTCCTGTATTTTATAGGTCTGAGCGAGCCAAAGGCGAAGTGAGCGCGGGGAATCAGAAACGGGAGAGGGAAGGGCACCGTCCGCTCACACAAATCCATGGGCTCCATCCCACGGCACCGCCTTCCCAGCGCCTCGGACGTCAGTAGCTCCTCTCGTTTTGTGGGGAGAGGAGCAACAAAATACAGGATTTCCTGTTCTGCAGCCACCGGCCCCGGGCTGCAGATGCCGGCGGGATCCCAGCGCCCGGCAAACATGTGGAAGTCGAGCGAGGAGCGGCTGGGATGGCAGAGGAGAGCGGGGGGCGAGGGGAGCGCGGCTCTGTAGCATGGCTGGGCACCCCCCCGGGCATGGCAGGCACGGCCAGGTGAGTGGCACCTCTGCTCTCGGCTTCGCTAGACCCGAGCTGGCACAGCTGGGGCCACACGAGCGCTTTTTTTAGCTGTCGGGGAGATGGTATCGGGCACGGCCGGGGCCACATCCTGGTGCCCGTGTCACCCGTGCCTCGCTCGGCTCCCGGGGCGGGTGAGGATGGGTGCACAGGGCAGGGTGCTGTGTGAGGAAAACCCTGTTTGAGACAGAAACCCTCAGTTTGATCCAAAAGCCTTCAATTTGATCCAACCCCCCCCGTCGGATTTTGTCACCACGGACAGAGTGACCGGCTCTGGGGATGCGTTTCCTCTTGGTGCCGAGATTAAACAAACAAACTCATTGCTGGCAACGCCACTGCCAGAAACTCCGCTGCTACAACCAGGAGATTATTTCAAGTCAGAATTGGATTTTTTCTTTCCTCCCAAGCCCACTTTCCCCTTCCAGCATCCCGGGGTGGAAGGGAGGCAGCTCTGCCCCCCCCTTCCAGCCCCGGGGCTCTCCCCAGCCGTGCCTGGAGTTCAGCTTTAGCCTTTAGCTGCCCGCCCAACCAACCCACGGAAAAGATGAGGGTGAGTTTGCCAAGGATTTCGGGAGCAGTAAATCCAGTAATACCGTGGTGGTGTGGGGCTGGGTGGGGCACAGGGTGATTCACAGGAGCCTGATGGTTTCCCGCAGTGACAGCCACATTACGCCTCCGGGCACAGATATTGCTCTAAAACACCCTGAAAATGACCCCCGGGTGTTCCAAGAGCTGCCCTGGCCTCCTAATTAGTTGCAAAGTTACTTGGATGTTTAATGAGTTGCCGTGCTGCTCCCAAAACCAGGGCTCCCACTCCTCTGGCAGCGGTACCAATTTCCCTTCTGGAAGTGCAGCTGGACAAAACTCAGCTTTACCAGTTAAAAAAGCGGGTCCTGCCCCTGAGTAAACTCATGTGGGGATGAAATAGGAAAATAACCAAGGAAAGGCAGGGGGGGCTTTGTACGGGATTTATAAAGTCACTGACCAGAGCTCCAGTCAAAGCCCACGGGAGCATCTCTGTCCTGAAACCACCACCGAGGCAGGGGGAAGGAGGAAACTGTAACCCAGGGGTAAAATCCACCCCCCCAGAATTGCTGTGGGGAACAGGCCTGGCCTGAGCCCAGAGCAGGGGGAGATCCCTCACAAGCACTGCCACCCAACACTGTGGTGGGTACCAGGAGTGTCACCCAGCCCTGCTGCCAAGGACGGACACTGCGCTCCCAGGGAAAGCCAGAACAGGGAGAAGAGCAGCAAGGAGGCTCCCTGGGGAGGAGATTTAGGGTGTAGGCTGAGCCACAGAGCACTGCTGCCCACACCTCACAGGCTCTGTTTCCAAGGGGAAAAATCCCAGTGTTTGTTACAGATGATGGTTTGTAACCTGCTGCTGCCGAATCACCTCTTGGTGAAAGAGCAGATTGTTTCCCCTGGGATCTGCTCTCGAACCCATCACCACTCCAGAGGGCACCTGTGAACTCCCCGTGACCCACTGACCCCCTCAGCATCGCCTGCGTGAGGTGGGAACTGTAAAGGGATGAAAAGAATTTCTGCTCTAACTAGAAGGGAAACGTATTCATCTTCCTGCATGTCCTGAAGGGATAATTCCTGTTGCTGCAGAGCGATGCCTGCACAATGTGCCGGGAGTGCTGGAATTGAGTTAGTGGGACCAGCAGGGCAACCGGCGTGTGCTCAGCCTGTTATTAGTTTATAAATCCAGGCTTAAACCTGGAGCCAGAGCTGATAGATCTGTCTGCACCTCTCCCGCTGGCCTCAGCTCCAGCGCCAGCATTTGCAGATGTTAATTATTGCCTGCATTGCCCATTCACGCTGGATCTCTGCAAGGATCTGCAAAGACAGCGCCTAAATCCATTTAAAGCCCCTATTTTAGTTACAGTCCCACCAAAATTGCCTGTAGACACATCAAAGAGCACCAATTTGACAGGAGCTGGATGGAAAACTTAATGAAATAGAAGTGGTCCTGAAAAGCTCCAGGGAGCTGCAGCAAAAGAGAGATTGATGCTGCAGAGCTCAGTGGCCACGTCTGTGTGATTGGGGCATCTCACGAGATCTGAAGGGAGATGGGGGAGGATGCCCAGGGCTGCTGCCTGTCAGTGGGATTTGGCTCCTCACCCTTCCCAACACTGACTCGCCCATACACCTCCATAGCTAAACCTACATATCATCTCTTCCATCCTAAAGTGCATTTACTGCTTTGAGAGTTTTTGGCTCTACAGCATCTTTTTACTCCCCACAGAAACCCTCCACCTGCCTCAACCGCCCCATGAGCGAAGCGACTCGGCCGCGATGGAGAGCAACGTGTCCTCTGGGAACTGCACCCAGCCCCAGATGTCCTTCCAGTCCACCCTCTACGCCACCACATACACCCTCATCTTCATCCCCGGGCTCCTGGCCAACAGCGCTGCCCTGTGGGTCCTGTGCCGCTTCATCAGCAAGAAGAGCAAGGCCGTCATCTTCATGATCAACCTGGCCGTGGCCGACCTGGCCCACGTCCTCTCGCTGCCCCTGCGGACCTACTACTACATCAACCACACATGGCCCTTTGGGACGTTCCTCTGCCAGGTGTGCTTCTACCTGAAGTACCTCAACATGTACGCCAGCATTTGCTTCCTCAGCTGCATCAGCGTCCAGCGGTACCTGTTCTTGCTGCACCCCTTCAAGGCCAAGGGCTGGAAGCGGCGCTACGACGTGGCCATCAGCGCCGCCGTCTGGCTCTTCGTGGGGGCCGCGTGCCTGCCCCTCATCATCGTCAGGAGCCCGGCCTTGTCCAACAACATCAACACGTGCTTCTCGGACCTGGGGGTAAAGCAGCTCAGCCCCGGGGCCTCCATCGCGCTGGTGACGGTGGCGGAGCTGTTTGGGTTCGTCATCCCGCTGGCCGTCATCGCCTGCTGCACGGGCAAGATGTGGCGGTCCCTGCGCGAGGGCCCCGCGCCGCTGCAGAGCGCCGGCGAGAAGCGCAAGGCCCTGCGCATGGTGCTGATGTGCGCCGCCGTCTTCTTCATCTGCTTCACCCCCTACCACATCAACTTCCCCTTCTTCATGATGGTCATCGAGAACATCATCCGCGACTGCGCCGTGCACAGGAGCACGCTGCGCTTCCACCCCATCTCGCTGTGCCTGGCCAGCCTCAACTGCTGCCTGGACCCCGTCCTCTACTACTTCATGACGGCCGAGTTCCAGGACCAGCTGCTGCGCCACGGCTGCGTGGCCCTGCGGGCCCGGCTGCCCCGCCGCCACAGCAGCCTCTCCACCACCGAAACCGGCCACGACATCCGCACGAGGAACAGAAACCCCCCACGCTTCAAGTTCTGGTCTCTGCCCAAGTTCTTCGGCCGAATAAACAGCATGGAAATCCCCCCCGTGCCACCTGATGAGCTGCTGCTGGAGTCCATCTCCTGAGCACGGGCCAGCTCTGCCCAGGGAAGGGCCTCATGTTTGGAGTGAGGATGGCCTGAGGTCTCCAAAGGCGTCCTGAGTGTCCCTTGTGTGCCCCAGAGGGCAGGATCTGACCCAGCAGGACACTGGGATGCCAAAAGACCTGCTGGTTGTGTTGTTGCTGCTGCCGGGGGCTGTTGCCTTACACCACCTTCCACTGGGATATTGTTAAAATCCCTCCAAGAGCCGCTGTTGGTGCCAGAGCTTCTCCTGTGTTGAACCACAGTGAGTCAGATCCCTCTCACTTGGGCATTTCAGTGCTTCTGCATATTTGCCATATTAGAAAATCCTTCCGAATGCTCGGCCTTGGCACAGCTCGGGGAGTTCCAGCCCCAAACATGGGCACCCACAGCCCACAGTAACTTGGAGAATCCACCACACTCTCATGAGGCTCCAGATTAAGACAGCTCATCATCTCCACGTCAACTGAACCTCTTTCCACTACAACAATCCATCACCCAGCTCTGATCCTGCCTAAACTGAACTGCAAGGATGTGACTCTGCCACATACACGAAGCAAAGAGCATTAACCTGTTAAAGGGAGTGTCCAAACCAACTGGGCTCAGTTCCTACCACAGGGAAAGGTGCCCAGAACTGAGCAAGAGGGTCCTCTTGGCTCCTGGGAGCTGCAGGGGGCTCAGCTGACATGGGGGGTGGGGGTGAATATTTTGGAAACAAACCGTGATGGATATGCCACAGGCAAAGAGGAGGATGAAGGAGATGCCCTGGGACACATTTACTCACTGTGGGAGCTTCGAAATGGGGACTCACAGTTGGTGTAGCTGGGTTTTTTTGTGTTATTAGGAGTCTTGTGCTATTTGTCATGTTGCTGATGCCTGTGGTTGCACATTCAGATGTTATCCAGACCTTCAGTTTTGCTTTGAGTATCAGAAAACATCTCAGCCGTCACTGGGTACCGAGAAAAGTTTACAAAACTGACCCAAGTACATCCTGAAAGCGTCAAACTCCGATGAAATAAAGTGATCCCAAGGCATGTTTTAGCTTCAGGAGTATTATTTGAAGTGCTTGTAAAGGCTCTGAGAGCAGATGTGGTGCCTAATAAGAGGAATGATTCTGTGAATGATACAATCTGGGGGATGGACACCCCAGTTTGGGGTCCCACTGCCACCACAACCCCTCCCAGAGGGGCCAGTGTAGGGGCTGTGAGTTTTCCTCCTCCTGGGCCAAGACAATCCCCCCAAACCCTCAGGGAATTCTACAAGTAAACACAGGCAGAGGGGGGTTGATAGAAAACAGCTTTTCCGAGGACTGGATGCACATTTCCAACCCGTGCAGCCTTTCTGGGAAGCACAGGGAGGGCTGTGGTTTGTCCTCTCAGTGCTGAGGCTGGAGAGGGTGGGGAACAGCTGGAAAGAGCCAGACAACCTGCAGGGATCTGCTTTGGTCCCTACAGTGTGCCAGGGACAGGCAGAAAACACTGGGATGGACAGGCAGGAAACAGCTGCCCTGCAGCTCCTTCTGTCCCAGATCTCCTCCTCCTCTCATTAAAAAATATAAATAACAAAAAGACATGTTTTCCTTATTTGCTCCGAGGGGGGGGGGGAGAAAAAAAAAGCTTTCAGGGCTGGAAAAATGCTGTTTCAGATGGCCCAACCCAGCAGCATGTGGAGGCAAAACAGGAAATCCAGGAAAACCTCACCAGTGCCCGGAGTGGCTCCAGGCAGGGACAGGACAGGTCACCCCACCAGGACCTTCCCCAGGAGTGTGGGTTTGGGAATGGCACAACAGGCTGGGCATCCAGGGTGCCCTCCATGACCACACACAGGTATTTCTAAAGTCCTGCTGACCCACAGCAAATCTCCCAAATTGCGGCTCCAACTTTCCTGGCAGCACCAGCTCCGAGTTTCCCAGTAGCTCCAGTTCCCCCTTGGGACTTGGCCAGCTGGTTTTCACGGTGCCTCTCTGACATTTCTGCAGCACAGCTTCCCCCTCCCAAACACAAAACAGGAAAGAGAAAGCAAACCAACAACTCTCACTGATGTGTCACGTGGGAACTCGGCTGCAAACCCTTCCCGGGGCTGCGGGAAAGGCAGCGGGAAGATCCTGTGCATGGGGAGATGCTCTGGAGAGCAGGGATTTGGGCAAACCAAGCCCTGAACAAACGTTCTTTTCCAGTACAAACTGGTGCTTCCTGCCTTTCCAAGGGCACAAGACTCCTACCAGCCTCCTGTTTTATCAGACAGAGAATCATCATGGAATGGTTTGGGATGGAAGAGACCTCAAAGCTCATCCTATTCCATGGGCAGGGACACCTCCCACTGTCCCAGGCTGCTCCAACCTGGCCTTGGACACTTCCAGGGATCCAGGGGCAGCCACAGCTTCTCTGGGCACCCTGTGCCAGGGCCTGCCCACCCTCCCAGGGAAGGATTTGTCCCAATATCCCACTTACATATCCCCAAAATAACACAGCACTTGGGAGTGTCCAAGAAGACATCCCTGTGCATGGAGCCTTCGAGGGCCCCACAGGGAAGGAGGGAAGTTGCTTTTCTCTCTGCTAAAAATACCTTTATCCTCCCTCCACGATCACATGCCTCCAGCCCAGCCCCAAAACGACTTTGCCTCTGGAAAACCACTCAGAGCAATCCCAGAACCTCAGACTCTCCCAATTTTTGGCACCACTGCTGGCAAGGAGCAGCTCCTCCACCCACCCACCTTGTGCTGTGCCTGGCCAAGGAACAAACACCAACAGCTTCAATCCCCAGCACAGCCCAACTGCACAGAGAGCAGATTCTGCTGCCTCAAGCCCAGCCAGGGAATCATTTTTCCCTGCACAGGAGCGGTTTTCCAGACAGCCATGATTTCATCAGACCCCAATCCAATTTTTTGATTCACGGGCTGAGGCAGCAAGACCCTGCCAAGCCCCAGGGGTGTGGTGGGACAGCACAGTGTGAGAGCCCTTGGGGTGTCTGTCAGTCCCTCCCGTGCTGCAGGGTCCTGCTGAGGGCACAGGGGAAGGGATTTGGGAATTCTGCATGGATTTCACAGCAGTGTCAGGGTGCTCGGCACTCCAAGGAACAGCCAAAGCCTCATCCCTGCCCAGCCAGCAAATCCTTCCCTGGAGATGCTGCCAGGCCACTGCTCAGTCCTGCTCCTGCAACAGAGAGTTTGGGTTTTTGAGGGAAAACCTCCCTGCTGTGGGCAGACAGGGCAGGAAAATGCAGAGGGTTTTAGCCCCAGCCCAGTGCCAGAGCCTTGGCTGCACCCCTGGCTCCATGGGAGTCCTGCTGACGCCACAACCTGCATCTGCTGCCCCTTTCCAGACGTCCTCCTTCCCCTGGGACATCAGCAGACACACAACCTGTTCCCAGGAATTATTTCTATTAAAGACTCTCTGCACAGCACAAAGGCCTTGGTGCCTTCTCCCTGGGGAGCTGCTACAAGGTCATGATGGCCAAGCTCAGCTAAACTGAGAATTTCCAACTCTTGTGAGACAAAAACATGAGTAAAAATAAAATATAAGTAATAAAAGAGAAATCCAACTACTATTAGATAAAATTTTACCTTACACCGTAAAATAATTGCTTTGTGATTTGGTGCCCAGCTCCCAAACCTCCTGATTCTTGGTGGCCTCAGCTCTGGCAGGATTGGGGAGGGTCTGTGTTCCCTGGGGACAGCCCAGCCTGGAGACTGGTGCTTGGCCGCCAGGACAGGCACCCTCAGTGCCCACCCACACACCCCAGAACACTCCTGGAGCGATGGGAAATGGGATGGCACCAGCAAACCAGGATATGGCTGTGCTCTGAGAGCTGCTTCTGAAAACCAAACCTCTCTCCCTGCAGCACATCCCCTCAGTGCCTGAGCTCAGGCTCTGCTGTCTCCTCAACAGGCTGGGTCCTGTGCCAGTGACATGGAGCATCCAGCACCTGTTTGGGTGGGAAAAGCAAAGGA
This sequence comes from Pitta sordida, assembly GCA_013390025.1. Lineage (NCBI taxonomy): Eukaryota > Metazoa > Chordata > Aves > Passeriformes > Pittidae > Pitta > Pitta sordida. Next base: position 154,378 of record WEKX01027774.1, read on the forward strand.
GCCCATCTCCAAACCCAGGTGCTGCTCGGCCACAGGGGGCTCTGGTTCTTCTGCTGTGCCTGGCCTCACTTTTATTGTCACTTCCAACCCTCAGTCCCTGTGGGAGGCAGGGGGGAGACAGAGCCTCGGGGCCACCAGGTGTTGTATCACATAGTTTTGGGGTGAGGGAGAGGCAATAAAAGGTTTTTCTTTAAATCCCCGCAGTGAAAACACTTTGCAAAGCGTGGGAGCAGCAGAGGCAGCTGCTGGGAGGTGCTGGAGAAGTTTCACATCCCAGATCCTGCTGAAATTAGGGAAACACCCCAGGACTGACGTGACCCGAGGCAGCATCCTCCACCGAGGGCTCAGCGCTCATCCCAGGACGCCTCCACAGCAACAACCCCCGTGTCAGCAGGAAACCCCAACCCCTGGTGCTGCCAGACCAAAAGCCCCGGGGATAAATCCAGCCCTGCGCCACGGGGACAGCTCAGAGCCCACGGCGCTGAAAGCTCTGGCTCCCACCCAGCGGTAATTAAGGCACATCAACTCATCAGCAGCCTGGAAACAAGGCTGGAAGCTTTAGCCAGCACGAGTGGCAGCGGCTGGAACAGGCACACGGCCGCATTTCTGGGAGGTGCGAGCCCAGTGAGGAGCTGTGGCACCATGGGGGTGATGGACCGTGCCCTGTGACACTGTAAGAGCCCACGATGTGCCCAAGGGATTAATTTCCTATAAACCACAACAGAAAGGAGTGCAGAGAGCCACAACCCCCCGCTGGAAGCTGAATTGTGATACAAGTCAGGCAATGGTGCCTTAAAGGACTCGGTGGCACTGAGACCCTGGTGCCCCGATGCAGGGGTGGGGACACCCTTTGCAGAGCTGGAACCCCTCCACAAACCAGCCTGAAACCATGTCCTGTCCTCCCAGGCAGACACATAAATGCAAATTGAAAAGTTGCAAATCACTTCAGGTTGAATTGCCGCAGAAACGGTTAAAAAGGTCACTTTGTTCAAACGAACGCATTGACTCGAGAAGTGCAGATCATTCCTGATCTTCAAAGACAGTCATTTTAATGTTTCTTGAGCTGGAGTCCCCAGGTGGGTGATGAGGGAAGTGCTGCTGTTCAAACCCAGCCCAGGGCCAGCTCTGCCATCTGCCGATGGCTCCGGGCTGCGGGGATGGGGACTCCAGCTCCTGGGTCAATGTGGGAGACGAGTCCCGGGCTCTCGCCCTGCTTTGGGAGCTCTGGGGATCCACTGAACGAGTAAAAATGCCCGTGGAAAGCCCCAAACCTGACCCCGAGCCGCTTCGGGGGGACCCTCTGAAGGCGCCGGGGCTGCAGCACGGGGGGAAACATCAGAGCAGAGAGAAGGAGCGGATGGATGAAGCACCTCGCTGTCTCATCCTCGGCTCCGTGCCCTTCACAGCGGGCTCTGCCAGAGGGCACCCAGCCCCAGGAGCTGGCCCTGCTTCCCCCCCAAATCCGCCCACCTCCGGCAGCAGCCCCCGGGGACAGCTCCCCAGGCACCCCGGTGCCTCCCCAGTGCCCCCAGAAGCAGAAGGGGAGGGTGTGAGGTGCGGGGCCGGGGTCAGGCTGAGGTGCCAGCCCCGCTCCCTCTGCGCGGGCGCAGCCGCCGCTCCTCCAGTGGCTCCAGTTGCACTTTTGCTTTGAGCGCCGCGGGACCCGCTGCCACCACCGCGGGGACACGGGGAGCAGCCCCAGGACACCCGAGGTAGGACTGCTGTCCCGCTCTACTCTGGTCCCAGTTAACGGGTTTAAACTGGACTTTTTTTTATGGAGGGGGGTAATTGTGACAGACTTGGTGCCGCCTCTCCGGGGGGGGGATGGGGACACCCCGGGGAAAGGAGAGGGGTCCTGCCGTAACCCCCGACCCTGCGGAACTCCAGAATTAATGATTGGACGTGAGGAGACACAGGGCAAGCCCAGGGCTCGGTGAGGAGCCAAGAACTCATTTTTTGGGGGAGCGTGCTGCTGTTCCTGCTCACGGGATGCTCCGGGTATCCGAGGGACGGGAGGGGGAAGGCTGAGGCCAAAATATCCATCCCTGCAGCTCCAAACCATTTTCTGTTACTATTACACCAGCATCAAGGAGCTGAATTCAAGGATTAACACCAAACCCAGGGATTCCCGGCTTTTGCAAACCCTCAGCAGCCGGGGATGGACCCCGAGGCCACAGAGCCCCATCCCCCCGGCACAGGGAGAACTGACCCGCTCCACTCACTGCTCCCGCTTTGCCTTGGCTTCGCCTCGCTCTCTTTGTGCCCTGGATTTTCCCAAGTGGTCTGTTCCTCACCAGAGGCACCACACCGATTTTCCATGGGCCTTTTTCCACCGAATTACAAGGATCAGGGAAGGGGGAGGCAGGGTTGTCACAGCCCAGGGCTGGGTTTGGGTGGAAAACTCACAGCTTTGGTGCTTCTCACCGTGAACATCTCCCGGGAATGTTGGGGGGTGCCAGCAAGAGGGGTGAGGGATTAGGATAACAGCATTCCTGCTCTGGGTTATATTCCCTTCCTATCCGGGATAAATATTAACAAAGGAGGACAAGGGCATTTGCAGAGGATTAAAAGACAAAAGCAGAATATTTAATGTGACATTAAACCAGAGCATTTCATAGAACCCCAGAATATGCTGAGTTTGAAAGGATCTGTCAGGATCACCGAGTCCAACTCCTGGCCCTGAACAGGACACTCCAACAATCCCACCACGTTTTCCTGCATATTCTTGGAATTTAGTTCTCAAAGGGCTAGACAGGAAGAGCTAAACCCCAAATATCTACCAGGAAACTGCCTCAAGGCAGAGAAGCTTTTGTCCTCCTGTGATGTCAATTAAAAGAACCGAAAAGAAAACCTGGGCAACAACCAGTTTCCAGTTCTCTCATTTCTGTGCTCAGTTAATAATCGGTAATTAATCAATACACACCAGTTACCAACAGTTATCTCTGCCCAAACAGGCCAGCAGCACTTCAGGTGAGCTGGAGAACCAGAGGGCACTGGGAAAGGCCAGCTCTGGGCCTGTCCCCACACCCCCACAGCGACAGGGCCACACTCCCCCCACCTCCACACCTTCAGCAGGAAACTAAATTTCCATTTGATGTCACCCATGTGCACGTTCTGCTTTTGTTTTAGGTTGGGGAGAAGGAAATAGAAGAGAAGAGAGGTGCCTGGGAGCAGCACAGCCCAGCTCCCCGCAGGAGGGTAAGTCAGCAGGTGACACCAGGGCGCTGCTGCTGTGCCAGTGCCACCTCTGTCCCAGGATTTCCATGGTCCTTAAATACAGCCCCACACCCAACAGAGGGTGGCTTTGCCCCCACAGCTCACCTGGGCCAGCAACAAGGAGGGAGCTCAGGACAGGATCCATCCAGGCTGATCCCTGGCTCTGGGAAGGAGCAGGAGGTGTGGGACACCATCCCAAGGGACCTGAGAGGGTTCTGGGGACAGTCCCCCAAACTGTCCTGGCCATGAACTGCCCTCCCCCCCTCAGGCTGCTTTTAAAGCCTCTCCCCCACCCAGCTGGGCTTGATTGCTGCTGGGGCTTTTCCTGGGCTAAACCCCCAGGATTGGCTGACGAGACTCTGGGCTGAGCCAGGAATCGAATCACCCTCAGGTGGGGACCCTCAGCCTGATGAGGGTGATGGGGCTGGGATGGGGGTGGTGGGGCTGGGATGGGGGTGATGGTGCTGGGATGGGGGTGATGGGTTCTGACAAAGGTGATGGGGTGATGTCATGGGCTGTGGTGGGGCTGTGATGAGGTGAAGTCATGGGCTCTGGTGAGGGTGATGGGGCTGTGGTGGGGTGATGTGATGAGCTCTGGTGAGGGTGATGGGGCTGTGATAGGGCTGTGATAGGGTGGTGGGGCTGTGGTGGGGTGATGTGATGGGCTCTGATGAGGGCATAGGGCAGAGCCCACAGGTATGGCTGTGACTGTTCCCCCATCCCCAGCTCCTGCACGTGTTCCCATGGAGCACATGCGGAATGTAGAAACTGCCCTTCAGCACATGGAAAATGCCTCACACAGGAGGTGCCCAGCTGTAACAAGCTGGTTTGAGAGCTGGCTGCAACCCTTACCCGCTGCCTCTGGCATAAAGTCTTCATCCAGTGCCCCAGCGTGGCTCCTGGAGGGTGTCCTTGGCAAAACCCGTGGGAAAAGCCATTCAGGGGAGGAAGGGGACTGTGCCTGGGGAGAGTCTCTCACCCACCCCCCTGTGCTGAGGGGAAGCGAGCGCAGAGCACACGAAACAAAATTTCCTCTTTCTGGAGCTTTTTTTAGCCTCTTGCTGGTTTTTACACAGCACATGGGGCTGAACTTTGTGATGCTGGTGGCTGGGATTTCCAAAGCACCATTTCTTAAATTGCTGAGTTTTTGCTCAACCCCTCTGAGCCCTGGGACCAAGGGCCTCTCTGGGTGAGCCCCCTCGGGGGTCCCCACCTTTGGCTGGGCCTTTGGGGGACCCCTCCTGCTGCAGGGAGAGGCTGAAGGTGCTGCAAGTGCGTCCCTGCCCTGGGACCAGGCTGGAGGGAGCAGGGGATGGAGTTCCAGGAAAGAGGGAGCAGGGGATGGAGTTCCAGGAAAGAGGGAGCAGGGGATGGAGTTCCAGGCTGGAGGGAGCAGGGGATGGAGTTCCAGGAAAGCCACTGTGCAGAGGAGATGGGAGGAGCAGGAGCTGGGGGACAGCAGGAGAAATGTGTGTGCCCTGAGCTGTGGATGGGCTGGGGCTGCACCTTGTCCTTCCCCCTGTATGTCTCGTAGTCCAGATATGGAGTTGAGGTGGGTTTACCCCCCTGGGAATGCAGCAGCAGGAGGAGGAGGATGGTTGAGTCTCCCTGAGTGGGTGATAGAAGACTCTGCCAAGAGGTGAGAGGAAAGACAAGCCAGATTAAATTAATAGTAATAATAAAATATTAAAAAGTAACAGGGAGGAAAAGGTGGGTGATGTGGATTTAGGGCTTTATCTTGCCCTGAACAGCCAGGAGCAGCTCTCCCAGGGGTGGTGCCAGCTGGGCACGTCTGCATGGGCAGAGAGGGATGCTCTGCAGGCACCTGAGCTGCTGCTGCTGGAGCTTCAGAGCAAACTTCAGGCAAGGAGTTCCTGGAATCATGGAATGGTGTGGGTTGGAACTTTAAAGACCATCTCATTCCACCCCCTGCCATGGGCAGGGGCACCTTCCTTAAGGCCCCATCCAGCCTGGCCTTGGGCACTTGCAGGGATGTGCCAGTCAAGCCCCATCAAATGGGAGTGGAAGGCCTTGGCCCAAGTTACCCAAGTGGTTTTAGGGGAGCACCAGGGAGTTTCCTGCATGATGAAGAGATTACTCACATGTCCAGAGTTTGCTGTGCATTGGAAGTTGGAGGGAAAATTGCTAAAGGAATGGGGGAGTCTTTGAGCAGAAGGCTCATTTCTCTGTAGTGTATCATTAATCATTGCTCCTGGGCTTTAATGGGATTATTGCACGAGCCATTTTACTCCTCTGCTTGGGCCAGGTGCTGGCTCCTCAGAAGGAAAACATCCCAGGCTCCTTGGACTCATCACTCAGTGCTGATGAGAGGCAGGAGAAACTACACAGTCACAGAAAGGCTGCACCCCAAAACTGTTTCGTTTTGTAGAAGATTTTCTGTTTCCTCCCAGAGCTGCTCAAAGTTTCGGTGCCATCTCACCGACAAGTGTTGAACGTCAGCATCGTTGTGAAGTGTTCACAGTTTAATGCCTGCCCTTCAGAGCACAGGAAAAACCAGCAGGGACTGGTTTTTGACATCCAGAACAGGATGTCATTTTACCTTTCATATAAAAAAAAATCAGACTTAAAACCTTTAAAATTAAATAAATGTGTCCTTGGCAGCTGGGTTGGTACCTACAAACTTCTCCCACTTAACCCTGCAGGTTAATTCTTCATGTGGGAGCCAAAGAGAGATTTGGGGCAGAAGACCGAATTTCCTCCAGAGTTGTCAGACCCAGCTGAGGTTTTTGTGTCTCACACATCCAGATAACATCAGCTCTTTATCATGCAAACAGTTTTCAGTGAAGTCCACCCTTGGTGCTGGTGTCTGGCATTTCCAAGAGCCCCAGCAATCCCAGGACGGGTGAGGAAAGGCTCAGCAAAAGCAGCTGGGAGGAGTCAGGTGTGCCATCCTGCAGGTGGTGGTTCATGGGTGCCTGGGGGTCCCTGCTGGCAGCAAGGATGGTTTGTGTTCTGCTCATGAAGAGAAATGAAAAGGTGGACCCTGGTTTGGTGGAAGCCACCGACCTGAGGCTTCCACTCCGTGACGCGGTGGGGAATGTTGGTGTGTCACATGTGTCACATCAGGAGCAGATCTCTGTCACCTCCAGCCGTGGGGACCTTCGGAAGGGCTTTCCTGGGAGCGCCAGGAGAGTGTTGAGCTCTGGAGGGCTGTGTGAGGTGAGAGCGTCCTGCCAGGCTCACTGGAGCATCCGGGCACTGACCACGAGCTTGGACACAGGAAGACCCACACAACCTTGTTTGCAGCAGCAGTTAAACACGTTTTCTATTTATCCCTCAGTGGTTTTGCACCTCTACTGGACAAGGTGTGGCTCTTGCTGGGCAGGGGAAGAGCTGAGCACCACGGAAGCCACAAAGGTTTCTGCTGGACAGATGCTCCCACGGCTCTTTCCAGCTCCCCTGTAACTCCTGATCTGTTTGCCCCGGGTCTCTCCACGAGGCTCTGACTGCACCTTTCTCTCTTTCAGCTGCATTGTTGTTAAACTCCAGCCTTGAGAGGAGTGGCTGAAATGCCACCCGAAAGGTGCCAGAGGCGCAGCTGCAGCGAGGAGCTGCCCACGGTGATGCATTTCCACAGTGAGGTCTGGTGACACCTGACGAGGAGCATGAGCAGAGCAGGTGAGCAGCACCTTCACTGAGTCTCTCACCCTGTGACGAGGCTCCTGACCCGGTGACCGAATCCTCACACCCCCGTTCCAGGGCCGAGACATCCCGTTCCAACAGTGGCGTCCTGAGGACAAGGCGACTGCGGGACACCCTGAGGGACATGTTACGATGAGCACGGAGCCGGAGCACAACCATGACCAACGGCTCTGAGTGCGCAGAGACAGACCTCAAACCCTACTACGCCATCACCTACACCCTCATCCTCGTCCCCGGCCTCATCGGGAACACGCTGGCCCTGTGGGTCTTCTACGGCTACATGAAGGAGACCAAAAGGGCCGTGATCTTCATGATCAACCTGGCCATTGCTGACTTGTGCCAGGTTCTGTCCCTGCCCCTGAGGATCTTCTACTACCTGACGGGGACGTGGGAGTTCGGAGGGGGCCTCTGCCTGCTCTGCTTCTATCTCAAGTACGTCAACATGTACGCCAGCATCTACTTCCTGGTGTGCATCAGCGTCAGGAGGTACCTGTTCCTCATGCACCCCTTCAGGGCCAGCGACTGCAGGAGGGTCTGTGACATCTACGTCAGCATCGTGGGCTGGGCCGTGGTCTGCGTGGGCTGCTTGCCCTTCCCGCTCCTCAGGTGATTGGATTTAGAAATTCAGTTCCTTTCCCAGTTTGTGTCTGGCTTTTCCCTCCTTCTTTTCAGTCCCACTGGAAGCAAGGCTTTGCTCTTAGAAAAGCATGTCTAGTTTTCTAGGCAGTACCTCTGCAAAACCCTCTGTGCAAATCCTCCCTCTGCTGCTCTTTTCCAGCTCTCCCCATATTCTCTGTCCCCAGGGATGGCACACTTGATCATAAAGAGCAACACCTGACCACAAACGTAACTGGGAAACGCTAATAACAGCGTCCTTAAATTGAATAGACTTGGAAATTTAGAGATTTTACTGAAATAGCTGGAGGATTTGGGTTTGGAAGAATTAGTAGGTGTTAAAGGCATTTACCAGGCCTAAAGGTTAAGGGTTTGATATTAAAGGCAAATTTTCTGGTTTCAAACTGTAAACAGAACGAGGTTTCAGTAAAAACGTAGAGCAAAGGAATGTGAAACCTCATAGCTGGTTGGTCGAAGGCTTAAAGCAAAATCTAAGTTTGTGACATAATGCTGAAGGGATACATATTCATGAGGTGATTTGCATACATATTTAAACCATGGAGAGAGCTGGGGTGGGGCCTTTTGGCACTGGGGAGGTCTGGGGGACACTTCACTGGCTGAAGTGGGTTTTTTTCCTGGTTCCTGAGGCCAAAAATAAACTTTTCTGTAGCTCGCAAGTGATCCTTGAGTCCTCACCTGATTTCTTTAAACCCCAGGCTCCACCAGGACGACAGGAACACGTGTTTCGTGGACCTTCCCATCAAGAAGCTGGACCTCCCCACCTCCGTTGCCATGATGACAATCGGGGAGCTGGTGGGGTTCGTGACGCCCCTGCTCATCATCCTCTACTGCTCCTGGATGACCATCTTGTCCCTGAAGGAAAGAAACTCTGCTTCCCACGACCTGGGCGAGAAGAAGAAGGCCTTGAAGATGATCCTCACCTGCGCCCTGGTGTTCCTGATCTGCTTCGCACCGTATCACCTGAGCTTCCCGCTGGATTTCTTCGTGAAGACGCGGCAGATCAAGGGCGGGTGCGTGCAGAAGGTGATCTCGGTGTTCCACGCTGTGGCTCTCTGCCTGGCCAGCCTCAACTCCTGCGTGGACCCCGTCATCTACTACTTCACTACGGACGAGTTCAGGAGGCGCCTGTCCAGGCAGGATTTGCAGGACAGCATCCAGCTCCACCGCTTCAGCCCCACCAGGAAACACTCCAGGGACGTGCTGGTGGAGGACACCATGGAATAGCACTTCAAAAATTCACCCTGTTTTGGGCTTGGGCCCCTTGTTTCCCTCAGGACACCGAGAGCCACGACCCAGACAAACTTCTGCTTTCAGCGAGGGTTGGAATAAACCAACAACCCCCCCCCCCCAAACCTGACCAAAAATAAGTGTAATATTTCAGTTGCGATTTTTCTCTGAATATAAATAACACCATTTCCATTCCACGGTTGGCAGGGGGCTTAGGAGAAGGACTGGTGGCAGAGGAGATGCTGTGCCCTGGTGCCACTTCCCAGCCACGTCCTCGTCGTGCACCTCAGCAAGAGGCAGCAAAGATTTTGGGCTCTCGCTTGGCAGAAAGAATTTGATCCTCAGAGTTACTGGATGACACAAAATTACATATTTCTGAAGCACGAGACAATCCAGCAGCGACTAATTTGTGCCATGGACCATGGAATGAGGAGCAGAAAGTGGCCCCAGAGGACTTGGCCATTTAAATAACGAAGGAAACCTCCATTTTTGGGGTGCAGCCAAATCATCCTCCAAATCACCCGGTCCCTGCAGCGTCCAGACACTATTTTTGTGCCCTCAGTTCCCATTTCTGGCTGGGATGTGACGCGGTTTGGGGCCGCGTCGTTGTCGTGGGTAATTTTAGCCCCAGGGCTGTGTTTGGAGGGTATTTGTTCAGGCTTTCGGGTCCTCTTTCCACGAAAAATGGGGGGAAATTATTTTCTTTTCACTGATAACTGACCCACAGCCATCACATCCACTCCTCACGGATTTAAACAGAGTCAGAAGATCCAAACCTTGCCAAAGTTTCCTCGGGGAACTCCCTGTAAGCAAAGGGGCCACGAGAGATTCCCAGGGAAGGCTGAAATGTGGATGTATTTTTAATAATGATCTCTTGAAAAATCAAACCACAGAAGCTTTGGGGCTTGACTTTGAGATTTCATTTGCACCTTCCTGTAAAAATACATTTTTCTGTGGACATTTGAAACGTTACAGTCTGAGACGTAAGATACTGTGACAGACTCAGGTTTTATTTATGCAAATGTTGTTTTATAATTTATAGAAAAAGAATAAATATTGTAGGAAAACGACGTGAAGTCCAGAGAGTGTCAGAACACAGAAAGGGATTTTTTTTTGTTGCTTTTTAGAATCTTTTCTAGATGATAAAACAAAACTCCACCACCTCATCCCTGCAGGAATCTGAGCCAGTTCTGTACCAGAGCAATGGCTGAGCAAGCACTGAAAATCCAAGGGAACCACAGAGCACATTGTGACTCATGCACAGCGACGAAAAAATATTTATTTTTGTATTCCCTGTTGTATATTATAAAATAAAATTCCTTTAAAAAGTGTTTTTGAATGTCATTCTTGTCCCACTTTGCATCACCAATACAGAGGTACAGGGACCAGCGTGTGGCAGCACCTCAGTCCTCGTGAGCAGCTGAGGAACATTTCAGATGCTCTTGCAAGATGATTTTAACCTCCTTCTTTCACTGGGGGAAAAATCCAAGGGATGGTTTTCCCAGGAAATACGAACTCCTACAGCTGCAGGAATGGAGGGAGGGGGAGCAGGATCCAACCCCCCCCGAGCCACTTGAACTTCTGAGGGGGGAAAAAAATGTTACGTAAAGTGGTGTCAGAGGTTCAGAAATTGTTCAGGGAGAGAAACCTCAAGGCGCTGCTGTTTTCCACCCAGAAAACCCCGTGGGTGCAGCTCGTTGTCTCAGCACTGGGGCTCTTCAGATGAGTGTAAAACAGCTCTTTTTACAGGAAGCTGGGTGGAATCATCGAGGGGGGGGTGACACGAGGTGAATTTGGAAGTGCCCTGTCTGCCAGGTGGGGCCTGTGGGGCCACACAAACCCCTGGAGATGCTGCCAGGGACACCTGGAGGATCAGGGCAGCACCTGAATTCAGAGGAGGAGTGTTTTCCTGCCCCCAGCAGCAGGGACAGTTCTCTGGTGCCTTTGTGCCACACAGGAAGGCCTCAGTTGGGGATGGCGGATGGCACATGGCACACGGGATCTTGGGAGAAGACACGCAGTGCCCAGCCACTGCTGGAGCAGAAACAAGTGCTCTTTGAGGGTTTCTGTGCCCGGCTTTGGGCTCTGTTTGTGTCAGGATCTGATCCCTCCCCTGGACTTTGCAGTTCTCCCCAGGCCTGTCCGAAGGCAGCAGAAATCTTTCAGCTGGGAAAGATTTATTATGGCTCAAAGCCCACGGAAATCTTTGATCCAGAAAGGGTTTTTTTGAGTCATATCACCTGAATAATCTGGTCTGCAGCACAGGACTGGGGCTCTGAATGAGAACATAACTGAGAACACACACAAAATACCCCCAAACATCCCCTGTGCTCGGCAGGAAGAGTTTCCCCTGGCTGCAGCTCTCCCCTGAGAGGGGGGTCATCCCCGAGGAGCGGAGCACTGAGGTCTCTGCCAACCACCTCACCAGGCTGACCCCGTGCCACAGGGACAAGTGGCTTTTGGACGCAGAGTTGGGTTTAATTTGGCCCAAAGAAAAGCCATTGTGGCACCAGCGCAGACCCAGGGAAGGCCTTGGGGTAACACTTGGGGAGCTTGAGCTGCTCAGAAACAGCACCAAGTGTTTTGGGAAGTGTAATTTCCACGGGATACAGGGGAGTGAGGATGACACGGGGCTGGGTGGCAGCAGCTCTTGGTGTGTCTGTGGCACTGCCCTGCCTCCATGGGCTGCCCCTACCTCCCGGCCCTGCAGCAGCTGCAGAGATTTCATCACCCTCAGGCTCCACTTCTCAGCTTCCTCTGCCCCAGACACACCACGGGGTGCGTTGGGGAGTTTTTTTTCTTGGCGTGTTGAGACTTGAACTGCCCTTGCAAGTGGAGGCTGAAGTGGGGGCACACACCTGCTTCCCTTCCCCTGCTCCTCCTCACACCTGGGCACCATCAGAGCCCACCACCCTGCCTGGCCAACACCTGAACCCCCCCAGTTCCCGGGGTCTGGTGGGAATAAATTCCCTATTTTTGCTGGGAAATACGGTGCTGCTGCCTGGAGCCATCACAGGGTGACACCTTTTGGTGCCCCTTCCTCTTGCACCACCAGCAGCTGGTTCCCTTTTCCCAGTGGAAGGGGTTTCTCATCTCCTGCCCCCGGGGGTCGGAGCAGGGCCATGAGCCACCGGCCACGGCACAGGTCCTGCAACCTCTCCAGTGCCTTCTTCACCCTCTCTGCCACCACCACACGAACCATCCACACAGCCCAGAATACACCTCCTTTCAGCCCTATTTACAGCTCCTCTCACCTCAGCAGATTCCACCCCCAACCCCCCCTTAACATGTCTTTTTTTATCAGCACTAAGTTCAATTTGCTGTTTTGTCATCTGGTTGCTCAACATCCTGAGCAGAGCCCCCGTTTCTCTGTAACTGTGAGAGATTTTTCCTGCCCGGGTGCAGCGAATTTTGACACATTTATTGCACCCTTCACTTCCTTTTTCGCTTTGCTGCTGGAGGCTGAAAACGAGCCCCAGCTCGTCGGGCAGAAAGGCGGACACAGAGCACCACTGGACACCAAACTCACCCCTCAACAGCAAAACCCACCCCCAGGGAGTGACCCACGGAGGGGTCCACTCCACCCAGTGCTGAAATAAAGAGAAAATCTCCTCAGAGATGGTTTGATAAGGACTTTGACAAAAGTAAAACCAAGCTGGACCTGTCAGGGCAGAGGAGCTCCAGCGTTTGGGGGGGGATAAACTGAGCTCTGTGAATGTGATCTGCAGGATCTGCAGCAGGGGCCAAGACCTGCTTTGGGGGGAAAAAACCATAAATCCAGTTACTCAAAGCCATCAATGACAAAATAATAGTGGTAAAATGTAATAAAGTCACTGTGCCTCCCTGTAAGAACAATCCTGCCTAAAAAGGAGGGAAATTGTTAAATTAGTCCTTAATTTAAGAGGGGATGTGAATCATGGCTTGGAACATCCGTGTTCTGCCACAGATCCCAGCTCTGTGGCCTTTGCTTGGAGCATTAGAGGTTTTGGATTGGCTTTGTAAGAAAATATAAATGAAAACACAGAAGCACAACAAATCGAGTGATGTAGAGAAAGCAGAACCAAGTTTTGTGACGTGAAAGAATTAATTCAATTGAGAAACGACGAGCACTGGGAGCCTGCAAAAGGATAAATGCACATGTTATCCAGTCCAGCTGCAAATAGGGTATTTAGAGGAGAAACATGAAGTGTCTCTGGTCTAGGAACCTGCTCTAGTGGGAGGTGTCCCTGCTCATGGCAGGACTACAGGGTCCTTATGGTTCCTCCAGCCCCAGACATTCTGGGATCCCAGTGGCTCTGGAGATCTGGAGCTCACTTTTTTCTCCTACCCTCAATATTTTTTCCCCCTCAGCCAAGGATCCTGATGTGCGGGGAGAACAGGGGACAAGCTCTGCTCAGCCCACACATGCTGCTGCTGCTGCACAGAAAACCCTCCTCACAGTGGGGAGATGTGTTTGGAGCATCACCCAGAGAGCCAGCGGTGGGGAGGGCAGAGCCCTGGCAGGCAGGAAGGCAGGAAGGCAGCTCCCAGAGCAGCACAGATGCCCCTGATAAGCACCAAGGCTTTCCTGTGTGCCAGGCTGGGCCGCCGCGGAAGCGCCAAGGCTGCTGGTGTGAAAGTCTGATCCTCCCGCAGAGTGTGGAGGTGTGAGGAGGCAAAGCTGTAACTGGGATGGCAGACTGGGGCTGAGGGCAGGGTGGCCTGAATGGGAGCTGCTGCATCCCCCCCCAGCCGAGTTCAAGGATTTGGACAAGGCTCTCAGGGTCAGGGGGGGAATGTTGGAGTGTCCTGGGCAGGGACAGGGGCTGGACCTGATGATCCTGATGGGTCCTTTCCAATTCAGCCTATTCTACGGTGCTTATTTTTAAAAGAATTAAGTATTAATTAGTGAACAGGGCTGAGGACATGAGCTGAAAAAAACTACAACCTCCAAGGGAGTCAATTATTTACTGCCAAGTTACCACTGGGATCATTATCCCACAGGAGGGATTTTTGGTCACCAAGTGGCAGCCGTAGGTTTAGCCACAGAATCATCATAGAACTTCCTGGGCTGGAGGGGACTTTAAAGTGCCACCCTCTGCCACAGGCAGGGACACCTCCCACTGTCCCAGGCTGCTCCAGCCTGGCCTTGGACACTTCCAGGGATCCGGGGGCAGCCACAGCTTCTCTGGGCACCCTGTGCCAGGGCCTGCCCACCCTCAGAGGGAAGGATCCTTCCCAGTATCCCATCAAAACCTCTGTCCATGGATCTATTCCTGGTGGATCCCACAGGCCGACACTCTCGCTCCAGAATAAAAGCACCTGGTTCCACACCAACAAGGAGTTAGGTCTGAAGGAAGGAAGTTCTTTGCTCCAGAGTCAGGTGTCCTCCCCTGGGTTGAACCCACAACAGCTTCAAACACCAACAAGCCCTAAAGTGGAACAGCTCAGGAGAACCCAAACATGCTCCTGTAAGACACAAAGCACCAGCCACAGTCAGGGGGAGTTCTCAGGCAGCAAATTCACTCTCACATTTGTTAACGTGGAACTCAGAGGAGTCACAGAACCAAAAAAAGAGGAAACACGCTGAAGTAAACAGAATAGATGAACTGTAAGGAATAATTTAATTGGGAGGTGGAGCTGTAGGTGGAGAGCCCTTAATTACTTCAAGACAGGAAATACTCCCATCTCTACTGCCTTGGCAATATCACAAATATATACACTTAATGAAGGAATCATTTTAATGGAATAAAGTGACTGTAATTATGCATATTGTAATTATTTTGGTTGCAGCCTGGAAGCTTCAATCAGTGCTGGCATTTGGGCTCTGTGCCACAGCTGGCAGCCAAGCCCTCCCCCAGCCTGGAATTAGGGCAGGCACAGCAGCTTTAATCCTTCCACGCCTGTCCTCGGCCTCAGCCCTCCCAGGGCCGTAATTCAGGCCTAGAGTGGAGGGTTTGGGGGCTGTTCCCCATCTCTCTGGTCCTACACTGCCCTGGTGACAGCCCTCCTGGAGTGCTGTGTCCAGCTCTGGTGCCACCAGCGTGAGGACACGGAACTGTTGGAGCAAGTCCAGGAAAGGCCACAGACCAGAATAGTTCAGGTTGGAAAGGACCTTAAAGCTCATCTCATCCCATCCCCTGCCATGGGCAGGGACACCTCCCACTGTCCCAGGCTGCTCCAAGTTGCCCTTGGAAACTTCCAGGGATCCAGGGGCAGCCACAGCTTCTCTGGGCACCCTGTGCCAGGGTCTCCCCACCCTCCCAGTAAAACATTTCTAATATCTGACCTGAATTTCCCCTCTTTCAGTTTGTACCCATTCCCCCCTGTGCTCTCACTCCAGCTCCTGATGGGGAGTCCCCCTCAGCTCCTGCGGGGTCTCCACACACCCTCCTCCTCCCCAGCCCCAGCTCTCGGGGTCGCTCCAGCACATCCACGTCCTGCTCAGTTGACAAGGGCACTCCAGCACCTCCCCTGTGGGGACTCTGCAGTTCTGAGTGTACAGCAGCCCCTCCTGCAAAGGAACACCCTGTCCCCAGCAGCCACCCACACCTGGAGTCACACAAAGCCAAGAGGCTCCTGCAAAGGTCAACAGCACCTCCCCCGAGTGACAAATTCAAGCGGGTTCATCACAGTTATTTTTCTGATGAGTCTTTCTGATTAAGAGTCCTTAAACTTGAATCACATGTAATGCTGGAAGAAGAAACACCCAAAGCACTGGATTGTCAGCTTGACATTAAAAAGAAATTTAAAACTTCCATCTAAACGCACAGGGGTGGAAAAGTAAACCTGCAAGCTGCAGAAACTGAGCTGTCAGTCACACAGAGGTGCTGCTGCTGGCCCTGTGCACCCCGGCTGCTTTTCCAGTAAATACACGTGCAAAGGAAGCTCTGACAGTAAATTAGGCTGCATTTGCACCCCAGCAGTGTCCTCCCTGCGGCAGCACGCCAACGGCTGCAGCACAGCTCTGCTCAGAGATTCAACACCCCTTTGCACAGGGTGCAGCTGGACTAGAAAAAAAATGTGCCTGACTGAAGAAAAACTAAAGCAAAGACACTAAACACGAGCTGGAGGGAGTTTTGATCAAACCCTTTCTGCGTTTAGTTTTGGCAGAATACCCGAAGAACTCTGTGTTAGAGGAACACCCCATGTTTTCACCGGTGACACACACGTGACACCCAAGTGTTTGCTGCCTGTGCCATCTGCTGGTGCAGAGGGTTCCAGCTCTGGGAGCTGCTCAGAGCCAGACACAGCATCACGAGAGCCCAGGAATTCCTCCAACTCTTTGGCCCGGACACCCAGCCGGGTGCTCAGGGGAAGGTGACAAGCCCAGCACACACATGTGAGATCAGGCCCAGCTCCTTCCCCCGGGCCAGGGCAGGTAGGAACAATCTGTCCCTCTGTGTCCTGGCCTCCTGCCTGGAACAGCTGGGACATCTGAAGGGACTGACATCACCCTGTGAAAGCCTCACCAAAGGTCAGTGTTCCAGCCCCTCTGGAAGCAGGTCCAGCACTCCTGGACGTGGTGGAGGTGACACAGACACTCCAAGCTGGAAGGGACAATTCCTGGCGCTTCTTTTCCATCAAATCAAACCTCAAAGCTGCAAGAAGATGGTTTTTGCTCTCCACAACCAACATGTTTCTAAGCCCTTTCTTTCAAGGCTACCAGGAGATCCTGGTTGTCCTCCCAGACAATCTCAAGGAGGAGGAGGAGGAGGAGGAGGGAATCTCCAGTTTTCCAAGCACACAGCAAGTCTGCAGCAGGAACTTCCCAGAGCAGCTGGTTCCCCCAGTAACAGTCCTGAGTAAGGCAGAGCTGAGGGTGTGACATTAATTCCAGCCTCTTCTTTCAGTAAATTCAAGAACATCATGCAACACTCTCCTACACACTCAATTGTCTGGTTAGGGACACGTCCCCTGCATGGCATCACCAAACCCCCCGGGGGAAGAGCTGTCATTTGTGTCACAATTCCTCTTCTTTCCTCTGCAGTTCCACAAGCAATGACTGACTCCTACAGCCACTTGTCACTGCCCACGGCTCCCTGCACAGAAATCCTGCAGTTTCCCTTCCAGCTGCACAATCCCAGGCACTTTCCAGGAAAGCCAGAGGGGCTGAGCACACACAGAAGCTCTCGCGGGGGCAGAGCTGAGCTCACCCTGAGCTGCTCATTAACCCTGCCCTGCCTCACTTTGCTCCACAACCCCTCATCACCAGTGCCCTGGGCACACTGGGACAGGCAAACCTTCCATCAGCGCCAATATTCCAATACAACAATCCCAATAAACACAGCCCTGCCTTGCTGTGCCCCAGCTGGGTCAGTGCCCTGCTCAGCTTCCAGCACTGACACCCCCAGAGCTGTCCCGGGGCCATTCCAGTTGCATCTCACAACATTCCCAGTTGGAGGGAGGTGTGTGTTCTTCCCTCTGTGGCACCACAAAGCAGGAAGAGGAAATTCAACTTCCCAAGCAGCGCTGCCCTCACCTCCGAGCACCAGCAAGTCACACAAACACCAAAAGTTTTAGAGAAACATTTATTAGAGGGTTGCAGAATTTATGCCAATATAAAGTCCCTTATTAAAACTCTCGAGTTTATCAGCTGCAGGACACTGACTCTTATCTTTACACTGCAGCTTTCAAAACAAACAAAAAAAAAGGAACATTGCTCTGACTGCAGCAGTAAAGCTACTTGCTCATAAAAAGTTGATCTAAAAAGTTTCTGTAAGCCCAAGTAGTTTAATTTTACAACTACAGTCACATTCACAGAGTGAGCTAGAGCAGGACAGATCCTCGAAATAGGAAGTTACAGGATAAACCAAGTCCTAACCAAAAATACTGACAAGCTTTAAGAGCAACTCTATCCAGATCTAACAAAGAAAATGCCACAAAAACCAAACTAAGGGAGAAGAACTCAACATAAGCTCGGGGAAGGTTCCAAATATACATATGAATTCAATACAGTAATTGCACAAAAAGAAACAGGGTAGTGTCAAAGGTTTATGGTCACTGAGGTTGGATTTTACATGCTTCACACATGGTCGTTAAAACAAACCTTTAATGAGCTGGATCAGGAGGGGGTTGAGCCAGGAGTGCAGAGCTACTCTACAGAACTACACAAGATGTGCAAACCACAGATTATTCATATTAATCATTCTGTGAGAGTTAAGGTGAACATAACTGGTTCCAGCCAAGGAACTGGTTAACATTTTTTTTATATATATATATATTTTTCTGCCATTCCCAGATTACACTAAATCAAACACGTTCAACAGATAAACTGCCTTCTAAAAAAACCTTACTCAGATTTAAAGTTTTACATGAGACAACTAAAAAGTTATACCAAGGATCAACAGAAGCTGAAATGGTGACTCTGTCTTTTGAAACACAAGCAATACACAGAAAATGCATAAGGCTTTTGATTATCACTGCACGGTTTAATCTCAGAAGTCGGTGTCTAATGCTCAGACTCCCCGAGGAAGGTGTGGACTGGTCACCTCATCCCAGCACTTCTCACTGCTGGCAGATCTTGGTTTCCACAACAAAGGAGTTCTCGAAGTGCCTGATGGAGTGACAGGTCTCTGCTGCCCGTTTCTGCACACCTGGGGATGAGAGAGGACACAGTGAGGCACTTCCAGCACCAGCAGCAGCTCTTGCCAGGCTGTAACATCATGACCAGCAGCAGCACATCCTGTTTCTTCAGCTGGGGGTTGCCACAAGGATGTTTTCCACCAGCAATCCCCCACCCTGGGTGCATTTCACAGGGTGTGCTTGGCAGAGCTGCCTTCACCTTGGCAGGGTTTGCCATCCAGTTTGTCCTAACGCTGTTAAAGTGATTTTCTCTGTTTTGGGACACGCCAGCGTTGGGTCTGACCCAGGCAGCTCACCTGGATCAGCTGTGACACTTGAGGAGACAAGAACAGAGCAGTCCTAAACCAAGACAAGGCTCTCCTAAAGCACCTTAATTTACAACAATTAAAGTGATTTACAGTCTGTTGAATGGGCAGATAATGTTCCGAGCAAGCAGGAGAAGCACCAACTCCTACACCAAACCCAGCAGGGCCCTGCTTTAGTTTATGTGCACTTAAAACAGAGGCTTTAAGTGTCAGTGCTCCCATGGCAAGGCACTAAGAGGGAGGTGAAGTTTCCAATGCCCATTTAACAGGATGACCTGGCTGGTTGTTCCCTGCCTTCCTGGGAACTTGGAGGTCAGTTTGATCCAATGGATGAATCCATGAACTCCACAAAATCCAAGAGCAAAGCAGCACCATCTAAGTGAGAGAAGTCACGGGAGTTTATCCTTTTCTGTCTCATTTAGGTGAGCATGGCTTGCACACAACTGGAATAAAGGTGTGCTGGGAATGTCACTGGGAAGGCACTGCAAGCCCTGAATGATTTTCTCCTGAGTAGCCACAGTTCTGTTGGCCTTGACTTCCCAAACTCTCCCCTCCCAAGTAAATCAGTTACAGCACAGCAGCTGTCCCAGGACACATTATTCATTTGCTGGAACCCTCTGAGCAGGAACTCTGCAGAAATCTTTCGCCGTGCAGCCAAGATGTCACCATGACACAGCAGGACGGTTTAAGGAAGCACCACGACCACTCTTCACAGCACTGTCTGCAGACTGGCACTGACAGCAGCTGCCAATTCACCCTTGTTCCCAAAATCCTTCCTCACAACAGCTCAGACACTGCCTCCCCCTCCCACGTTCCTGCAGCAGCAGCTCCACAGGCGTTTTCCTTTCCCAGCACAGCCCATTGTCTGGCACAGGCAGCCGATGTGGCTCCTGATGCTGCAGCCGGGCTGAGGAAACTCTTGCCCAAGAGCTTGGCAGGCAAAGGAGAGCAGAGAGCTCCACCAAGTGCACCCTGAGAGGCTCCAAAGGATTAGGAGGCTGTTGGCTGGGAGCAGCAGATGGGAACTGCCCCCAGGACTGCAGGGAAAGCCAGCTGCCAGCAGCAGGTTTGTACCCCAGGTCACATCCCAGGGGTCAAAGCACGGGCACCTCAACCCCAAAGCCCTTCTCAGAATGGCAGGAGGGGTCAGGCAACCCAGAAACAGCTCAGCACTTCCTCTGTGTCCTTCCTCTTTCAGAGAGGAAGTCTGGGATGGCCAGAGCTCGCTGGTCAGTTACCTTTTTGGGGGTGTTTTTTCCCAGAGCAAGTGAAGCAGAAGATAATGTTTGTACTTGGTGTTCCTGTGGCCCAGTTTTAGGTAGGACAGTGACAGATTAAACTGCACCTACAGAGACTCACATGATCAGATGGATGATACGAATTTGGGGGCCAAACCAACTTATTTCAACCAAAAGAACGAACAGAAGGAGTCAAATTCCAGTTTGGTTTGGGTACATAACCTGGAATTCTGTAACAAACTTTCCCAGCGTGTTCCAATGACAGGGAAATCCCCAGCAGGGCTCTGAGCAGCCTCAGCTCGTGTTGAGCACTCAAGACTTGCAAGTCTAAAGGCTCCCAAGTTTGAGGTATTTTCCTCTTCCCTACTGAACAAGATTTCTTGTTTCCCTGCAGGGAACTCACCCGTCATCTGGTCTCTGCGCTGGAGCCTGAAGGTCTCTTTCCCAACACAGAGCTGGTAGATGAAGATTCCCAAGTCAGACACGTTGTCAATCTCCTCTGTAACCACCATTTCCTCACGGACCAGGTAAGTCTGAGGCAGGTAAGAGCCAGTCTGAAGGAGGCAAAAAGGGAGATACAGAGCTCTGCAAAGGACAAACCACTGCGTTTTACTCCTTGCTTTGGAAGGACTTCAGGCTGCAGATTTCAGCTTTCCTTCTATTTAACACTAAGATATGCTGGGCTTAACCAGCTGCATTCCAGAGAAGTTAAAGCCTGACAAAGGCCACTTCAAACAGCAGCAGTTTCATCCAAACAAAGCCCAGTTAACCCCAACACTGCCGGCCTCACCTGAGGCAAGGGAAATAGAACCCGGCCAAGTTTATTTGTGCACAGCAAAGGCTGTGGTTCAAAGAGAAACAAAGTGTTGTGGAAAATTCCAGGTATGAGGCCATACATTTCTGATATAAAATAAGCAGGGCATCCCACAAAAGGCTTCAGCAGATCACAGCCCTACAAACAGCTTCCCACCCCTCATGAGCAGCTCCTCAGCACAGGGGCAGGGGACACACTTAGAGCTCAGCTTCATGAAGCTAAAAAATTAATGCAACAGGCTAAACTAGACCAGTGGCCTCTGGAATTAGGTGTGAAAGAGTCAATTACTTTTTTATGGACACACAGTAGCTGCGTGTGGCATTTAACTGGGAAGCTGCAGCAGGTTCTATCAACTTGCCTCATAAGTGACCTTGGAAAAACACCAGTTTGGGGCAGTGAAGAGTGGAACTGCTGGTGCTGAGCTGAGAACTGCAGTGCCAGTAACAGGGAACAAGTTCCCATTGTTCTCCCCATCCCAACTCTCACGAGGCCAATGAGTTTTCCGGGAGGAACTTTCAGGTTTAGGCTTTCAACGATATTTGGAGCTTTATCAAATTCCTTTCTACCAGCTAAATTTAACCTTATCTGCTGGTTGCTTTCAGCTCTCATAAAGCCAGGTATTAATAAGAGCATTAGGCATGAATCTACTCAACATAATATCCACTGACAGCTGGCCTGAACTGCAGCACAGTGACTGAGCCGGGGATTAGGGACCGGGATGGCCAGGGGAGTGTTCCAGCAGCAGCCTGGGGTGCAGAAGCAGCACCCAGCTCTCTTATCCAAAGCCACCCTGGCAGCTCAGCTGGGCAGCAGGGTGTCCACGTACCGCCAGCTTTGCAAACAGATCCATCAGGTTGCGGGGGGGCATCACTATGGACGTGTTCAGAGGGATCACGTAGCAGTTCCCCAGCTGCAGGTCCAGGTACGCCGTCAAAAGCTGGTTTGAAAAACAATTCAGGGGGCATTTGATTACCAAAACGTAGTTTTACAGGGCTAAGAAGGAGGCTGAGGTCACAGCTACTCTGAAGTGATTTGGGGGCTGCACTGTGAGACCTGAACTCTTCCCACTTTTGCAAACCGTGTGGTTACAGTGATTGTTTACAAAACTCCTGTGCAGAAGAGAAAGCTGACTGTAAAAGCAGTTTCCATCATAATGCAAACTGTGCTCCTTTAGAATTAACACAGAGGAAGTATTTGTGATCATGCTGTCAGAACTGAAGGGGTCTAATTAAGCACAGTGCAAACAAAGGTATCCAGCTGCTGAGAAACAACCATTCCCTGTAAAGGGATCTTCAGGGAAAGCATCAGTCCCTGGAAAGTCACATCAGCATTTCCACTGAGCACAGGGGCTGCACAAACTAGAATTATCTATTTACTCTCTCTGCATTGCCAAGGTTGGCTTTACAAACCTATGAGAGCTTTAACAGCTGACTAAGAAGAAACGTTAATGCTACAGACATGGCTTTAATAAAATAAAGTGACATTAAAGCCATCCTCCCATTGCTGCCTTGCAGGAACCCCACACAACCAACACAGCACTGACAGGTTCAAGGTCTCGGCCGCCTGAAATGCTTTTTCAATTGCCTTTCCCAAGGCCCACACCTGTTTTTAATCCTACATTTTGCTGGCAAAATTTGAGGCCGTGTCCTGTTTCTGAACTCACATTTACAATATTCTACTCTCTCGCTGTCACTCACATGGGATTCTGTACCAAGGGGCACTTCCAGCCATCCCAGGGGCAGCAATACTTGGAGCTCCCCCCCATCCCTGCTGCAGTTCCTGGCCCTGCAGACCCCCACAGGGCACACCTGCCCCTCTCACCCTGTCGAAGTCGTGCACGATGGCGGCAGGGTCGCTGTCAGAGAACTTGGGCACGGGCACATCGATGATGGCGATGTTGTCGTCCTCGCGGATGTCGGCCTCCTCGGCAATGGGCAGGAAGTACGGCTCCACTGCCCGCTCCCGGCTCTCCTTCTCAAAGTAGCACATCTCCCCTCGGAACACCTTGTGCTGCAGGGACACCAGGGCCAGGTCACCGTGTGTGACACGCCTCTGCCACCCTCACGCCCCAGGTCTGCCAGTGTGAGCCACTTCTAATGATTCTCTTTCTATTCAGAGAGAACTGAGCTCACCTTGGGCATGAAGTACTTGTAGATGCAGGCTCCTCCAACCACCACCCCGGCCAGGATGAACGCCAGACCCAGCAGAGTCAAGAGGCATCTTCCAGACGAGCTTTCACCCCTGTGTGTGGCAACTTCTGGGTCCTTGAGATAAAGAGGGATAAGAACTTAGCCAGTGCAGCTGCTCTGAGTGAGCTCTTATTGACCCACCACCTTCTGTTTCTTCTAGGTGTGAAATTGAAAGCCAGCACCATATAATAAAGAAACACATGAAATATTACTGCACCAGATTAAGATCAGTTTTCAACCAGCACTGAGAGTAACTTCTTAGTTAAATGTTAGTTAGATGTTTTTTAGACTTTGTCCACAGACTATTTGAGGTGTAAGAAATGTGAGTAACAGTAACAAATGATACAGAGCTGCAGCCCCAGCACAGTCCAAAGAAAACAGGATTTGTAGATCAAGGTCATTAAGGTACAGAGTGTTTTCAGGCCTCTTCCCAAAAGCCTCTTTCCCCTCCTCCTCCTGCTGTCACGTGCAGGAACGTTACTTTTCCTCACAAAGCTGGATTAACAGAAGCCAAGATGCAACTTGGCCTTTTGGCTGGGGAACAGACACGAGTGACCAGATTTTACACGTTTTAATGTGCACAAGCAAAGGCCACTATGGAAACCCCTCATCAGCTGAAATGCAGCTTCCATTATTCCAAACAAACCCAAGTCCCTGTGGCACACCCGACCTCACAGCTGCAAAATATTCTCCTTCTCCTTCCCAAATCCCAGGGAAGCTTTGTTTCTGGCAGCCTGAAACTTCCCTTTTTAGTTCAATAACTTGTTTTCCCCCACCCAGTGTTCTCTCAGCCATGAGATGAGGCACCCAAAGGAAACAAATCTCACGTACGGAGGTGGTGAGTTGAGCAATACCAACCACAAAAGGCAGTGGTGGGTTTGAAAGGCAAATTCAAGCCTCCAGAGATCCTTCAGCACCTTCCTTCCCAGACCTCCGGGGAAAGGCTCACACAGCCAAGCGGAGAGGGCAACAGAAGGACTTGGAAATACAAAACAATCACTTCCTTTGGGCAAACACACACAAGGGGTTTGGGTTTTTTAGAAGAAAAAAGTAAAATGCAAACCCACTCAAACCCAGTATGTTTAGATAACCTCTGTATCTGGTCAAGCTGGTCCCTTTAATGATTCCTGACTGCAGGATTTGGGAGCTCACTTTCAAGGCCTGCTCTTTGCCCTGGGCAGGAAGGAAGAAAATCGGATTTCACAGTAAGAGAGCTTTTCCTCTGAGGGGTTCCCAGAGCCAGTGGCTGGACAGGGCACAGCAGCTGCCAGGGCCTTTATTGGGGTGCCACTCTTTGCACTCCCATGAAGTGACCTGTGCTCACAACGAGCCCACGCTCAGCACAAAAGTGAGACATCAGTTATGCAAGTACTGAAACAGAAAACAAGCTGTTTTGTGAAAGTCAATACTCCCACATTCCACTCCTGCATCCTCCAAACACAAAACTGTCGGATCAGCAAGACACACGCTGCTACAACTGGCTTGATAAGCAGTTGTTAAAATAAAAAATACCAACCCAAACCCTGATCTGAAGTCAGAATTATGCTGTGTTTTTGTGCCACTACATGAAAAGCACCTTTGAGGGTTAACCAGCTTTATTAATTGTGTTCCCTTCGCATTCTTCCACCTTCACCTACACCTCTGAGTACCTTACTCATCCAGCCTGTCACTACTTGAACACACCAGTTTTGGCATCCCAGCCGTGGCAGAGCCTGGGTGATGTCGACATGGAATTAGTTACACTTGCCCTACACCTCTGGCAAACAAAGCAAAGGGATTCAGCAGCTGAACCCGAGGGGGAAGAGGTGACAGAGCTGGGAACACACAGCTCTAGGAGGTTACAAAACCTCTGCTCAAAAAGAACAGATAGAGCCGTAACAAACCTGCCAAGAAAACGCAGTTGTGAGCTGTAACAAGAGGAGGAAAATCACTCGTTTTAACACTGCTGCCAATCAGCCCCCAAGAATCTGCAGGGAGGGTGTTCTGCAAGCTCAAGGGTTTCGTGCAGATATTCCAGGGGACTTTTATTGTGCTGTCTCAGCCGACATTAGCCCTTGAGCTTGTTTGCTCTGCACAAATATTCCAGCAAAAGGAGACATTAACAACCACTCGGACAAGTTTGTCTTGGAGTAAAATGATGAACTTGATGTTTACAGGCAACTCCAAGCCCTGATGTCAGAGCGAAGAGCTGTTCAAAACCCACGTAGTGCAAACACGGAGAATATTCCGAACTGAGAGGAGCAGCTCCCATGGGAAGCAGAGAAGGGGGTGGAAGTGTTTATTAGAACCATCATGCTCAGAACTTGCACCACACACGGCTGTAAACGCTGTATGTAAAACAAGCTGCCTCAGGAGCAGCTGATGAGATTATCCCACAAGAAACTGGCCAATGACATCTTCAAAATCTAAATTATTTGCCTGCCCTGCTTCCCTGCTCTCTCTCTCCCCTTCCGATCCTGTAATTCCGTGCTACTGTATTAACACACGTAAGACTCCTAAAGCTGAGTCCAGCGAGCAATAAAATCACTCCACATCCCTCCTCCTTTTAGAGGGAGGCTATTTCAGGTGAGGCTGAGTGGGCTGAAGGCAAACTGCCCTCCTGATTACAGCTTAGAAAGAGGGGGAAAAAAAAGAAAAGCCCAGCCACTCGAGCCCAACTCTGCAAGTTTTGTTGCCGCTTTTTAAAATTCCCCGATTGCAAACAAACGCAGCCCTTCCCCTATCCCCCCTCCTATGCTGTATTTACCCAGATCTGCCTCAAAAGCGAGGCACCTTCCAAACAGATTTCCCACAAACTGGGGAAGCTGCACCCGCGCCAGCCCCGGGCAGGCAGAGCCAACCGCAGGGCGCTCGCCAGCGTTTCTATTTAAAACCCTTTATGGCAGGTTGCTTAATTTAAGCCTTTCTCCCCCCCCCTCCAC
>WEKX01027774.1:180337-215352 GCA_013390025.1 Pitta sordida
GGATGGGGGCACTGAGTCCCATCTGTGCCCGGTCACCGCTTTGTCAAACAGAGCGGAGCGCTGAGTGTCGCGTCCAGTCCTTCCTTGGAGACCCCCAGGGGTCGGGATTCCAAACCTCCCTGGACAGCCCCTGCCAAGGCTTCACCGCCCTTTCCATGAGGAAATTCCTCCTGATGTCCCACCTGAGCCTCCCTTGTTGTTACAGAGCCTTCCCATCCCACGCAACTCAGTGTTGTCTGTGAACTTCCTGAGGGTTTACTCGATCCCCTCATCCTGCTCATCAATAAAGATGTTAAACAGGACTGNTTTACCCCTTCCCCCCCCCCCCTCCCCCCCCGGCAGCTGCCCCGGGAGGCTCCAGCGCCGCAGGACGAGCCTCGTCCCGCTTTGTGCTCCCGGCAGGAGCTGCCGGAGCCCTTTCCCTGCGCCTGGACGAGTTTAAAGCCCCGTCAGGAAAGGCGGCGCTGGCTCGGGCCCAGCCGCGACACAAACACCCACAGCGGCCCGGGGGGGTCAGGGCACCGAGCCCTCCGCGGAGAGACCCTCCCGGACCCCACACGGGCCCCACACGGGCCCCACACGGGCCCGGGCCCCGCGGCCGCCGCTGCCTCCCCCGGCCGAGAGAAAATGGCGGCGNCCCATGGGAGCAGAACATGATCTCCCCCGGCTCCCCCCTCCTGTCAGGGACTGGAGAGAATCCCAGGTGCCCCCTGAGCCTCCTTTTCTCCAGGCTGAGCCCCCCCAGCTCCCTCAGCCCCTTCCCAGCTCCCTTCCCTTCCCTGGACACGCTCCAGCCCCTGAACTGTGGGACCAGACCCGGACACAGGGCTCCAGGTGTGGCATCACCAGTGCCCAGCACAGGGGCACAATCCCTTCCCTAAATCCTTCTGGCCACACTGTTCCAGGCCAGGTGCCACTGACAGGAACAAAACCCCCTTGGGATGACCCAAAAGCCCTTTGCTCCTCATGTTTGTGTGGAGAACAGCACCCAGAAAGGGATGATCAGCTCCTCTGAGTGGTGGGACGCTCCAGGGATGGGGATATTTTTAGTCAAGTTACCTCTCTGCTCTTGTGAAATACGGCCCAAGGGGGCATGTATAACAGCCAAGGAGGCTTCACCATTAATTTAATGGCTCCAAAGGGGGACAATCACAGAACCACAGGGTCAGAAGGGACCTCTGGGCATCACCCATCCCAACCCCTTCCGAGGCGGGGTCACCCAGAGCGGGTGACACAGGGACATGTCCGGGTGGGTTTGGGATGTGTCCAGGTGGGTTTGGGATATGTCCAAGTGGGTTTGGAATGTCTCCAGGTGGGTTTGGGGTGTCTCCATAGAGGAGACTCCACACCCTTCCTGGGCGGCTGTTCCAGGGCTCAGCCACCCCCATGGCAAGAAGTTGTTCCTCACGTTGAGGTGGAACTGGTTGTGGTTTAGTTTATGGCCATTGTTCCTCGTCCTGTCACCAGACACCACCAAGAAGAGTCTGGCACCATCCTATGACACCCCTTGGAGATATTTATGTGGATTGATGAAATCCTCTCTCAGTCTTGTCTTCTCTGAACAAATCAGCCCCAGCTCTCACAGCTTCTGCTCATCAGGGAGATGTTCCAGACCCCCCATCATCTCTGTGGCCTCCACTGGACCCTCTCCAGCAGCTCCTTGTTTTTCTTATCCTGAGGATCCCAGAGCTGCACACAGCTCTCCAGATGTGCCTCAGCAGGGAGAATAAAACACTTCACGTATCAGGCTGTCTGCAACAATCTTCTCCTTCATGTGGATGAAAATCTCTGCCTGTCTCACTAGAATTTGTCTTTATGGCTCTGGAAAAAAATGTGGTTTGAATCTGGTGCCCACACCATGGGCCCCTCCCTCGCAGACAGCTGTAATTAAACAGAGCTGAACACTTATGCAAATATTGCAATAAATAATCCTTCTAAGTGTAAACAACACGCAGTGTGTATTCCAGCATTCAAAGCATGTTCCTGTTATTCCACAGATGCAATTCAGTGGGTTTCCTTTCAAGATCATAGGTTTGATATTGCTGCCTTTCATGTTTGTAAGAATCTTGACTTTGACTTCAGTCAGAGAAGAACAAAGTCTTTTATGTCTATTTAACCTGATTTTGTCTAGTAACAGAAAACAGTTTAACCCCATTTTACCAAGAAACCAGTGAAAAATCAATTTTCATACTTCCTTATGTTTAACATGTCAGGAATAAGTGAAGCCATACTCTCACAGTCCCTGAGATTTCGGACAGATTAAGAAGTTTCTCAGGTTTTCCTGTCCTTACACAGCTGATATTGCCAGTTCAGTCAGTACCTACTCCTTCCAAACACATCTCCTCCTACAATAATCTGTGTACTTTGTAGAGAATCGGTTTGGGAAGAGAAGAAAACTCAGGCTTTTTTTCCATCCTGAAATGGTCAGGCTGAATAACTAATAGAGATTTCCACGGGTGGCTCCCCCACTTCACTCTTAAAATGCTTTTGCATCTTGGTCCTGGCCCCGTTTTCCTTCAGGCTTTTGTCACTGATTGCCTGGGAATCCCAAGACATCTGAACAGTTGCTATCACTTCTTCTTTTGAATCCTCTGATATTTCTGATTTTCTTTACTGTTAAAATACTCTGGGTTCACTTTAGGGGTATTTATTCTGAGATCATCTTTATCACCTTGATGGGCAAGAGATTATCCCCTGATCCTTAATTATCTTTTCAATCCTTCTGGTGTCTGAGAAGTTAAAGTAACACTGCTTAAAAATGAGCAATATATGGAGTAAATTGTATTAGCGACTGGAAGAATCTGGCCAAAAGAAGGGAAAACCGGTGTCCTGTGGTGGCTGGGATTCTGTTACACCTTTAATTTCACTCACAAAGGGAACAGAATTGTGTTTCTTAAAAGTGCCATTAAACAGCTCCCATTTAGTGGCAGTGATGATGTAAATAGCCCAGACAGTCTAAGAATATTAAAGAGCAGGGTCTGTAAGGTGAGGTGGAACCTTTCATGGGACCAATCACATAATCCCACTGGAAGCTCCTTTTGGAGCAATCCCGCACAGCGCTAAAACTAATTTTTGTTGTGTAGGAGTTTTTAACTCTTCTAATACACTTTTTAAAACCTCCACCTTTAAAACACATGCATATTTATTCCACCTTCTCTTTTTCATGCCAGGGAAACACTTCTTTACCTTTTGGGAGCAATGTGATGCTGTATTTGTCCTAGTTTTTAAAGTATTCTCACCCTCTGGAGTAGGAGGTGCTACGTATGTTCATAATCCTCAGTCGAGGATCTCGCTCTAGTTCAAACAGGGCTGGGAGGAGGAAAGCTCAGCCTGGCAGGACGTGTAAGCACACGCTCTCCATCTCAGTGGTCACTCACAGCTGCGTGTTAAATGTGTGTTTTGTCAGACCCGAATGGATTTGCTTTGTTTGAGCCTCACAGCCTCAGTGGCATCGCAGGAGCTCACAGGGCAATGCACAGCTGAGCCCTGGACTGGACGTGTAAAGAAACAGTCATTAACATATCATTATGAACAGTTTTAAATATACGCTGTATCCAGCAATCGGGGGTTTTACGAGCGGTGTAATTACTGGGGAAGCACCACAAAAAGTAAACAGCATGTGGGTCACTCAGGGCTGGGAAAAATGAAAGAGAAACTGCAGACTTTCTCCTTTGCGAAACACCCTCTCCCAGTTTGAAGTTTTATATTTGTCTGGATGTCTGAAGTTCTCCTTTTTGCCTCAAGCCCTTTTCCAGCTCCCTGGCTAAGAATTCCTCCCTCGTCACCTGCTCCCCCTCACTCTCCAGCTCTGCTATTCCATGTCTCCATTCCTTCCCTGAGCACTGACCTGGGACCCCCTTTGCCTTTCTACCTCTTCCTAAAGCTGTTTGTCCAGAATCCATCTGGATTTCAGACTGCTGGGAGCTGCCAGGATAAACTTCTGCGGAGGAAAGTTTTTTCCCACCACACTGAGGTGAATTTGGGCCCTTGACTGAGGATGTCTGTGTGTGCAGAGCCGGGGCTGTTTGCTCTGCTGCCTTCCCTTGCTGCTGGAGGCTTTGCTTCACTGCACCACTGTTAGATTAATATCTGGGGCAAAGAAAACACACATTACTCACTTCTGCTGATGGCCTTGTTACAAAATACCACATCAGGAATGTCAGGGTGGAAAACTACCTGTTTAATGCAGGGAGAAGCCATGAGTCCCTTTTCTCTGCAGTGACCAGGTGAGGAAGGGATGAGAAGAGGGACCCTGGAGGAGACAGAGACTGAGGTGGTTTCCAGCCTCTAATGGCTGTGCCCAGGCTGACGTTGAAAAGGGCTCTGCCCACACAGAGCCATTGCTTCACAGAACAGAATTCCACAAGAAATTCCAGTCCTCTGGAAAATCTGCCAAGCAAGCAGCACACCCAGAGTGATCAGCAGCCCCGCAGGGTGGAAGGGCAGCTGTCCTGTGGTGTGAGTGCAGTGAGGCCTGTCAGGAACACGTCTCGGACAGCACTGTAAACACGCTGCTGGAGCAAAGCCAGGGATCACTCAAAGCTCAAAGTGCCTCCATGGAACTTTGGGACAGAGAGAAATATCTGTCTTGGCAGTGGGCAGCATTGGGGGTCCCCCCTTTTTCCTTTCAGGAATCCTTCCCCTCAAACCCATCCCAGAAGTTCTCCCTCTGGCCAGGTGGGCTCCTCAGGAACGCTGTGGTGTGAGCTCACCGACCTGGTGAGGACCCTCAGCTCGAGCACGAACCAGCAGGGGCTGTTTCTTGTTGGACACCCTAAATGGGAATGCTCTGGGGACAGCCCCACCCCTCATCCTTGGCATTCTCCCTGTCTCCCGATCCCTACTTGGTGGCTGTCAGCCATCCTGCTGCAATGCAGCACAGTGGGACAGCCCACAGACCAGGGTGGGCCATGCAGTGCCCACAGCCGTGTTTGAGCCCAGTTTAACAATGAACTGGTGTCCCTTGTTTGGCTGTGCTGTCCCAGACTGTGCCAACCCCGAGCTGGGCTGAGGCAGGGCTGTCCCTGCACCGCAGCCGAGTGAGGATGTTCCCAGATCCACAGAGCAGTGCTGGCACAGATCCCCCGTGTGCTGTCCCAGCTCTGCAATCCCTGCAGAAGCTCGTTGGACTTGTTCTGTGTGGGTTTGCTCTGCAAGGGCTGGCAGGGCTGGGCACACAGGGACAGCTCTCTGCAGTTCCTATGGAGCTGGTGCTCCTGGGCTGTGGGAGTTGGTGGTGGGAGGTCACATCATCAGTTTAGCGTTGATTGAATCTTCCAGGGCATCACAGAATCACTGAGGTTGGAAAAGACCTCCAAGATCATTGAGTCCGGCCTTTGACCAAACACCATCATGTCAACTAAACCAGAGCACTGAGTGCCACATCCACTTGTTTCTTGAACACTTCCAGGAGTGGTGACTCCCTGGGCAGCCCCTTCCAAGGCCCGACCACCCTTTCCAAGAACAAATTCCTCCTAATCGCCAACATCCAAGGAAACAGGAGCCCTGCTCTGGTCTGTTTATAACCGTGTATGTTCCCTGCACACCACCTGTCTATGGAGTAACTCTGTTAATAAGACATTAATGAAGGATTTATAGCCAGGCCACATTCCAGTGGGAGAGTTTTCCTATTTACAAGATGCTGTAATTAGGGACCCAGCCTGAGCACTGCACCAAGAGGCTGTAGAAGGTTTTGGAGCTGAGGAGAAGAGTCCCAGGTGGATCTTGGAAGGGCTTTAACAGAGCTCTGTACATCCTGCAGAGGTGGAGCAGAACTGGGACTGGGAGCATTTAGGGAGGAAAAAAGGCATAATGCAACTAGAGACACTTTCCCTGCAAGTAGCCCCCTCCTGTCCCTTTCCTATCTGAATAAAAGCAAGTGTGTGTTTTAACTGTCATAACAATATAATTTATAACCATTTGAAAGGACAAATTACTTTGTTACATCACACCCACAAACTTGAATTCATCAACACTGACAGAAATCAGCTCTGGACTGTGAGCAAGAGCATGTCCCCAATTTTTGCAGAGAGTTGCGCTGCCCTTTGCTTTTCTTCTAATACAAACTTTGCAAAAAGCCCAAGTATTGATGGAAAAAGTGAACCTGCCTTCACCCTCCTCTACTCCTGTGGGTGCTTTTTTGATTTAGAATACAGGTGTCTCTTTTCCTGTGTGTGAAGCTCGTGCTGTCAGAAATAGAAATACCACAGAACACCTGTGCCAACAGCACCTCTGGGGACAAACAGTTCAAGAGATTTCTTGCTGGGTTTTTTTGTGTCAGCGAAGTCGCAGGTTTTCTGTTGCAGAGGTGAGAGTGGTCCCTGTGTGAAGATGTTTATCTGGGAGCAGAGGCTCTGGCAGCCCCCGAGCCAAGTGCAGGGTTTGCTGCTGGGGAAGATGAAAAGGGGGTTGTAGGACTTGTGCTTCCTCTTTACAGCGCGGAGGAAGCCTGTGAACAACTCAGAGCAGGGAGGAAACATGGTCACACACACACACACGTTCACACAGACTGACAAACCCAAGTTTAACCCGTCTATGAAATGCCATCTTGTCAAACCAGACCTTAACGAATTTTTTACATTCCACTTTTGAGAAGAGGCCTTTTGTTGACAAGGGAAAGCAAATCTACTGCCTGCATCACTGCTACAGGCCACAGGTTTCACTGCAGACGGTGTTTTCTGCCCGTGGCACACACACCACACCGTGATGTGGGAAACAACTTGTGGTACTTTCTTTTCCTGTTCCAAGAAATCTCTTCATTCTGAGGAAACACCTGGTGAGGTGACGCGTCTTTGATGGGACCCCGTGTGCTGCTGCCTTTGAAGGTGTTCAGTGAGCAGCGTCTGTGTTTTGAAGGAGTGGAATTAAGAAATCACTGAAAAATTGTCATTTTCTTCTATTGCCCCGTTTGCATGAAGCCTCCCAGCTCAAAAGAAAGTTTAAGGAAAGCAATTCAGGGTATATTGAAACCTCCCCAAGTTAATGTTAAAGACGTGCATTGGCCTGAATTTATGTTCACAGGAATGTGGGAATGTTTGTTGGAAGAGGATTATCAGCAATATTAATTTGAGTTTGTGAGTCTGCTACTGGATACCCCTTTCATTCCTTAAGAACCTTCCAGTCTCTAATGTTGTGGAGGAAATCGTGTTCCCTCTGCCCCATTTCCAACCCTTGGCTGTTCCTCTGAGGGTACAGGATGAAGAGTTGGCAGGAGTGTGATCCTTTTGTCCAAGTAAACATATCCTTGTTTTCTGCAGTTTACAAATATCCTTAAAATTCAGTAGCTCCAAGTGTCAATTGTTTCTGTGCTCGGAGCTGTTTCTTCGAGGTGGCAACACACTCATCACACAAGAGGAGCTGAGAGGAGGCAGGGAATGTTTGCTTCCACTTCTCCAAGGGTTTTCTCACACAGAAATCCACTTCTTGACAGTTCTGGTGCAATGGCTCATGTCCTGCTAATGCTCAGATAAAGCAGAACCTAATCCTGGCCCACCATCAATAATCTCAAGTGGCCCATGCTACAGCAGTCCTGAAGTCCTTGTGTTGGGAGTTCACACAGGATCATTTTCCCAAAGGCCTGAAGACTCTTTAGAGACTTTCCCCTCGGCATTTCTAATATTTTCCAAAGAAACTCGAGCTGCTCCCCCTGCTCACAGCCTGTTGTCTCTGCCTCCACATGCCTGGGAGGCTCAGCAGGAAAATGAGTTCAGTCTCTGCACTGCTCGAGGCTCCCATGGGGCTGTCAGGAGAACAGTGACCTTATTTCCAGGTTATTTTCTTCTACTTCTTCCCAAGTGAATATTCCTTAGTGAAGGACATGATCTACAGTGTCCCCCTTACCCAGGCCTGGAGATGATGACACCTTGAATCCTGATTTAACCCCTCTCCGATATTTATCTGCTGATAACAGCAGATAAACACCTGATATTTATCTGCTTTCATTCAGCCGACTTGGATGGTGTTTTCTGATAGGAAAAGATGCCA
The DNA here is from genome assembly GCA_013390025.1 of Pitta sordida. Classification (NCBI taxonomy): domain Eukaryota; kingdom Metazoa; phylum Chordata; class Aves; order Passeriformes; family Pittidae; genus Pitta; species Pitta sordida. The sequence continues at coordinate 188,321 of WEKX01027774.1, forward strand.
CTGAAATTAATGCAGCAGTAGAAATTCTTCCATTTATATCCTGTATAACCTACTGGGAATAATAAATATACAGCACATAGGATGTGCCTTTGGAATTCCCTGCTGAGAGCGTTGCTTCAGTTTCTTGAATGAGCCGATTTTTCACCTTAATTAGCAGAATTTGCTCTGGTTGGTTTCAAAACTTATCAGAAATTAATGTGAGCTGAGTCCAGTTTGTGTTCAGTTATTGCACTGGGAGGACAAGGTGCAGCCTCAGTCCTTGTTTCCATCATGGAAACACTGGAGATGGTCATTTCAGCTCTTGCACAGAGGGTTCTTTCTTAATGAAGTTGCTGACGGGGTTTAATTTGTCTGAACAGCGAGACAGGAGGGGCTGGAAGGTGTTGGGCAAGGGATGGAGCTGGGGAGGCATGAGAGGGAATGTGGGACAGGGCAGTGCTGGGGAAAGAGAGAAGGAATTACTGCCCTAACTTAAAATCCAGGTCTCCTTACGAATATTCAGCCCTTCAGAGCCCCCTGGAGAGTTTAGAGCCCCCTCCTGTTCCCAAGGGGCCTCCAGGAGAGCTGGAGAGGGACCTGGGACAAGGGATGGAGGGACGGGACACAGGGAATGGCTTCCCACTGCCAGAGGTTGGATGGGATATTGGGAAGGAATCCTTCCCTGGGAGGGTGGGGAGGCCCAGAGAAGCTGGGGCTGCCCCTGGATCCCTGGAAGTGCCCAAGACCAGGTTAGACAGAGTTTAGAGCAGCTATTCCATGATTCCATGACTCTGAGATCTGTTCTGGGCAAGTTCCTGCAGCCCTGGGCTGAGGGCAGTCCCACAGCTCTGTTTATTCTCAGGAAGTGGATCCTCAGTGTATCCCTGTCTCCTTCCACTCCTGTCTGTCCCAGCAACGCTGACATTTCCAATCAGAAAACAGAAACAGGGAGTGAAATTCTTTGCAATGCCTGAAAGTGAAGATTTGAGCACAGCTACAGCTGAGTCACTACTTAGAGCTATTTTTTTGTTGTTCTTAAAAAGGAACTGGTACAAGAAACCACACGAAAGGGTGTTGTCTTTTTATCTGGGAAAGACAAAGACCTTCCAAGGGTGGAGCTCCCAGGAGAGGGATTGCTCAGTGCTGGAGCTGCTGAGGCCTGGAGAGGCAGGAATCCTGCCCAGTCCTGCCCAGTCCCTGCTGCCTGATCCTGCCTGTCCATGAACTTCCTGGCCCCACTGGGCTCCTGGGTTTGTCCTGGTGGTTGAGGATGGGCCGGGATCGTGGTTTATTCCACTGGGAATAGTGGCCAGGCAGATTTTGTTGGTCCTTGGCAGGGATCCGCTGGAAGGGTCTGGAGCTTGGAGTGGGGAAATCCAGTCTTGGGTTGACGATGGCACTGGATGTGCTGATCCAGCACCTCATTCTCTCTGCTCAGGCTGGATCTGAGGCCTTTGCTGCTCCTTCTGATCTAGAGACACTCCCAGAAAGGTTTGGATTGAGAGGGACATTAAAGTTCACCCAGTGCCACCCCCTGCCATGGGCAGGGACACCTCCCACTGTCCCAGGCTGCTCCAGCCTGCCCTTGGACACTCCCAGGGATCCAGGGGCAGCCACAGCTTCTCTGGGCACCCTGTGCCAGGGTCTCCCCACCCTTACAGTTCCTGCCAATATGCCATCTAATGTGATATCAAGGCTGACATTCAGGAGAGAGTCTGGACCATTCCTTTGTGATCCAGGCACCAAAGGAGACGGAAGGCCGGAGGGATGAGGATGAGAGAAATCTTCTTGGAGAAGTGATGGGATTTTAGGGGGTTTTTTGTCTGTAAAACCCCCTTTCAGAGACTTTTCCAGAGCTTAAATTCCCCCAAACCTCACTTTGTTTCCCAGGTTTTCCACTATAATTTCAACTAGAAAAATTTCACCAGGAAAGTACTGCGTGAATCAAAAAGGCTGAAGGGAAGTGAAATCAAGAGAGATATTAAATTTATATTCTCAGGCTTTATATTTTGGGGAAGTGCCTGTCGGCAAGGGTCAGGGAGGAGGATGTTGTTGGGCTGGCTGGCTCTGAAATTCCGCTGCTGATACCAAATGCTGGAACTCAGTAACATATTTACATTGATCATTTTCTACTGCAGTTCAGTAGGTTAAAATGAGCGGCTTTTGCAGAAGTAAATATGCTTTTTTTGTCCCCATTCCTGCCTCAGCTTTCCCACAGAATGCTCTTTCTTCTCCCATCTCCCCCTTCCCAGGTAATGCCACCTGGTTTGGAATGTGATTTCTTGTTGCAGAAGAAAAGCCACATTGTTCCACGTGTTCCTCTCCCGAGTTATTCCAGTGGCACCTATTTTGACAGAGTTTTCAGAGTTTCCTCCTACCTGACTAATGAGACATGATGAAACACGTGATTCATGAAAAGAACACAGATAATCATCTGAGCAAATCCAACGTGCATCTTTAAATGCGGCTGAATTTTCTGAAGGAACAACCAAACCTCCGTCAGGTGGTTTAATCTCAAAGCTCCATCTTGTGGCAAAGCAAAGCAAAGTCACTGATTGGGAAATTCATACGTATTTGTTCTCCCTGAATATGTATATTAGTTGTTCCTTTACACTTGTTCTTCCTTAATTTCCATAATTTCTTTTTTCTGCAATAATTTTCTTCTCACTCATGTACAGGAAAAGTTTGATTTAATACCCTTGAAGGCCAAGAGCAGCATTCAGAGCTCTGGTGGTTATTAAATATTCTTATTATCGCAACTTTCTCAGTGTCTATGTCTAATACCATTGTCCTTGTGTGTGTTTGTGGGAAAACCTCTTGAAAAAAGGTAGGATTTAGCCGAGTCCCCGATTCTGTCAGGGGATGGAGAGAATTCCAGGTGCCCCCTGAGCCTCCTTTTCTCCAGGCTGAGCCCCCCCAGCTCCCTTCCCCTCCCTGGACACGCTCCAGCCCCTCCATGTCTTGACCTAGAACCCCATCCCAGAGCCGTGTCCCCATCCCAGAGCCGTGTCCCCATGGCAGAGTGGGACAGGGACAGGGACAGGGACAGGCAGCCCTGCCTGGGCCAGATAAAGTCCTGGCATGATTCCATCGGCAGGAGTGAGCCCGGCCGTGCCTTATCTGCTTCCTGCAGCTCCCAACCGGTGTGTCAGCACTTTTTTCCCCCCTTGCTAAATATGAAGTAAAGCTGGTTTGTACAAGCAGGAGCTGACCCTGAGTGCTCCCTGCCCATCGTCCAGCCCAGACATCCAGGGAGCCCTGGGAGCTCCAGGCTGTGTCACCCGGGAGCTGAAGGGGCAGTTCCTGGGTTGGGCTGGTCCAGCTCCTGGTTTCATCCTGGAAAATTTTTTTGCAAGGACCTGGAATGACAGAACAAGGTTTCCCACTGGCTGAGGGCAGGGTTGGATGGGATATCAGGAAGGAATTCTTCCCTGTGAGAGTGGGGAGGGCCTGGCACAGGGTGCCCAGAGAAGCTGTGGCTGCCCCTGGATCCCTGGAAGTGTCCAAGGGCAGGTTGGAGCAGCCTGGAACGGTGGGAGGTGTCCCTGCCCATGGGACAGGACAAGATGATCTTTAATCTCCTTCCAACCCAAACCATCCTGGGGCTCAACAATTCCATGATCCCATGAGAATTATTGTTTCCCTTTTGTGATTCCGGGACCAACGCATCGTCTCCCAAGTAATTCCTCAGGTGCTCGTGTTGGATATCTCACTGATAACAGCTGCAAGGATGGATGTGAGCCAAGCACCAACTCCCAGCCCCTCTTGCCTTTCCATGCCCATCCAAAATTCCCTCACTGAGTGCTCAGGCAGCTTCTGCTTTGCTAAACATGTGGAGAGTTGCTTGGGATTGGAGTGATTCAGAAGCATTTCCCAAACTGGAATGTGGTTCTGCTCCATGCCTTTTTGTTTTTTCCTGCTCCAGCTCCAATGTCAAGCCCCTAATGAATGCAGCATGGGGTGGGATTGGGTTTAAAGCAGAATTTTTACTGTTGCTGTTCCTTACATGTTGGTTGCACCCTTAATGATCTTCATAGGAAATATTTACCTTGAGGAATTTACTGATCACTAAGCCAAGTGATCAAAACCAGGCGAGGAATGGTTTGCTCTCCTATGACTTCAGCTTTTCCTGGAAAGAAAAGGAACAAGACAAAAAAAAAAATCTTACTTCCAAAATTAATGCAAATCAGCTTGAAAATCATCTTGTCCCAATAAATGATCCCTCCTTTCTTTCTCAGGCAGCTGATATTGGCTTTTAATGGGATGGACACTCCCGGAAGAACCACCAGCTGTGGCAGGGGTGCTGGACCTCGGGTGGGTGCTGAGGGGGTATGAGCACCCAGCTCTTGGCTCTGCACCCCAGAGAGCCCTGACCTGCCTCTCTCAACCTTTGTGGCCCAAAATTCACCTTTCAGTGAGTTTTCTCCCTGTCTCTCACCTGCTATCTTTCCCTGCTGCTCCTCAAGTGAAGATCTCCGCTGCTCCTCCATGACGTGGAGAATTACTGAGGAATACCATGAAATTACTGGGGCTGGAAAAGCCCTCCCAGCTGTGTCCCAGCTGTGCCCATCCCCTCCTTGTCTCACACCCACTCCTTCCTTGGGCACCTCCAGGGATGGGGACCCCAAACCTCCCTGGGCAGCCCCTTCCAAGGCCTGACCACCCTTTCCATGAAGGAATTCCTCCTGGTGTCCAAAATGCTGATGCACTGAGCCCTTCAAAAGATCCCTCTGCTGTTTGCGAGAGAGTTTCATTTCATCTGATTATCAATAAACCAGCAGGGCGTAATTACAGCCCCAAATTCTCTAGACTTGAAAGCCCTGCCATCACTCCCTTGTTCTCCACGAGCTGTAACTTAATGCAAACCCTTCTGTCGCTCTCCATTTTCTCCTTCTTTCATTCACTCCTGCCGAGTAATTAAAAATGGCTTATAAATAAACACGGGGGATGGTTTCCGAAATGTTCTGTATTTCCTTGCAAGGCTGGGACTCCTGTCATTGGCCCACTTAAGTGATTTTGAAAGCTTGTATACAGGTTCCTTTTACAATGTATTTGAAGTCTGTAATCCTGCTTAAATACACAAAAATAGGAAGGATTAACAAACTGCCACGCTGAGGCCAAAAGAAGACAGAGCTAAAAGCAATCAAGGAGCAGCCTATCAGATACACGAAATAAATTGGGGGAAAAGTGGAAAACTGTCAACAAAAATAATATGTTATGGATCCTCAAGCCTTTGTGTTTATGCTAGAGGGAGCCTAAAATAATCTGTGGTTTCTGATGCTTGATTTAGTTTTCCACAAGCCTAATTAACACCAGATTAAGTTTGCTGCCACTATAGGTTATTGCTGAGACTGACAAATCCTCGCTGCTTATTTGTTTCCTAAAAAAATGACTGGAGGCAATAACAGCATGACACAGTCAATAAGGTTGAAAACAATGCTGTAATATTCATTTTTATAAACTCCATCTCCAGGAGAAACCCCCGTGACTTTCCAGATTAAATCCTGGCCCCAAAGTCCTTACAAAGGGAAAAATCCCACTGATTGAGTGTCCCATTAAAGATGAATTTAAGCTGAAAAGGATGGGTTTGCTGGACTAGGTGGGTTGTTCCAGACGTTTGAAGTGATCCAGGGGCTTGGCCAGGTGTGGGCCAAGCTCAGGGAAAGGAGCTGAGCAAGGCAGTGACTCACAGAGGGAAAATCCATCGGGATGGACCATCCATTCTATGGAATTCTCTGTGGAAAATATCCTGAAGTGGCATCAGCCATTATGTGGCTCTGTCACTACTAATGTCACAACGTCAGGAGTGAACCTGACACCCAGAAATAGGGACAGGACACAGGGAATGGCTTCCCAGTGCCAGAGGGCAGGGTTGGATGGGAGTTTAGGATGAAATTCCTCCCTGTGAGGGTGGGGAGGCCCTGGCACAGGATGCCCAGAGAAGCTGTGGCTGCCCCATCCCTGGAATTGTCCAAGGCCAGGTTGGAGCAGCCTGGGACAGTGGACACCTGATGCTTTTGGGGGGTTGTACTGGACTCCTGACAGTCCCACAGCCTCTGAGGAGCCATCCAGGCTGAGGGAACAGATTCTCTCTGAGTGACTAAAACACGGGCATAGAGATGGATGGACAAAGACAAATCCAGATTTTCACTGCAAGGCAGAGCCAACACCAAGTTTTCACCCCTGAGTCTTCATCTGCCTCCAAAGCAAAGGCCAAAATACTCTTGTCTTCCTGCTGACCTGAGCCGGGCCTATTTTTGGCAAGGCTGAACAGCTGAATTGCCTTCAGTGACACAGCTGGGAGATAAACACAGAGTCCTAAGCCACTGCAAACATCAGATGATAAAGGGCAAATGTCAGGATTTAGTGGCTTTCTGCTCGTTTCTGCTCTATTATAAATCACCAAAGGCAGCAGCTCAGGGAGGGTGCTGAGAGGGCGACAGTGAGATCTGGAGGTGACACCTCGGAGCATCCAGGAGTGCTGAGGGACCCAGGTCCTGCCCGGTCCCTGCTGAGGGTCTCCTACAGTCTGAAATCCACTTCTTAAAGGACTTTTTTGCAGCAACCCCTTCCCCCAGATTTTTCTGCCAAGCTTTTTTTTTGGTGCCAGTGCTGGGGGCAGCCCCAGGTTGGGTCTGGACCCACCGTCCTGCCACAGCCACCTGAGCAGGAGAGGCAGGACTTACAGGAACCGCACCAAAACGGGAGGAAAATGGAGAAGATTTCTCTTTCCTTCTAACCTTCAGCTAAAAAAGCTCACTGACAAAACTCTTGCTGTGTCTAAGGAGCACCTGGGGAGCAGTTTTTCCAGCGCTGCAGTTCATCATGCCCTGGAATATTGTTAATTTGGCTGCTCAGTGAGTCAGACAGGCCTGGGCTGTGGAGCCATTTGGATCCAATAACGCACTTCCATCCCTTCTCAGCCCGGATTTCTCCCCAGCTCTGGGAGGATTTATCATTTGCTAACTGTGGGTGAGTTACACAGGGTAACACAATCCCGGGGGAATGCCGGGAGGGAATGATGCCACGGGGCTGGGTTGGGGCTGGGGCTGCAGGTGCCTCCCTGTTCTGGATGTTTAAATCAGCCCAAATGCGACTAGAACTTGCATTAAAAGAGGAAAGTGATTCTTTTGGAATGGCTTGCAGAGGGAAATGCCTGACATCCTCAATGGATCTGCGGAGCTTTTTCCGTGGATGTGTGTTCTGAATTCTCCTGCTCTTTGCCCTCCCTCTCACGTCACAGCAATTCTCCTCCTTCCCAGCTGCTGCATCCCAGGGAAACCACACGGGTGGGATGTGAGCCTGGGGCAGCTCTCCCACTGCCTGGAGGGCACAAAGGATCCACTAGGAAACCCCAGCCCCTCCAGCTGCCTCTGCTGAATATTAACCATTTTGGTTGTGTTTGTTCACCAGCCTCAGCAATGAGTAGCTGAGGCACAGAACAGAACTGGGGGAGTTTCCCTGGATGCAGGTGTGGGCTTTAATCCCATTCTCATCCGCCATGAGGTTCAGAACTGCTTGGGGTGGGGGTCAGTCCCTCTTCCCCCACTTCCCTTCCCCCACTTTCTCCCTCTTTCCCCACTTTCTTTTTCCTTCTTTCACTTCCCCCACTTCCTTTTCCACCTCTTCCCTTTCCCCACTTCCTTTCCCTTTTCCCCCACTTCCCTTTCCCCACTTTCTTCCCTCTTTCCCCACTTCCTTTCCCTATTCCCCTTTCTCCATTTCCTTTTCCCCCACTTCACTTTCCCCACTCCCGTCCCCTTTCTCCCCACTTCCCTTCCCTCACTCTCATTCCTCATTCCCCACTTCCCTTCTTTTTCCCCATTTCCCTTTCCCCCCTTCCATTCCCAGAGAACCCTCCCTGCTTCAGAAGGGACCAGTCGATCCCAGTTGTCCCAGCGGATCCCACAGGGGTCCCTTCCATGATTCCAAGCCCGTTGTGCTGTGCCCGAGGCCGGGATGCGCTCAGAGCTCCAGGGCTTTGCCACGAGATGGATTTAAGGGAAAGGAGATTTGGGGGATATTCAACTAAATCCGAAATCCAGGCCAAAGTTCCTTCTCCTGCTAATCCAGCCTTATCTCTGGATCAGATGCCTGAGAGCAGGACTCAGGTGTTTGTGAGGGCAGTGATTCCTCAGGTGACACGTTTTATGGGATGACATCCCACAGAGAGAATTCCTGCAGCCCTTCCAGCCCCGTGTCACTTGTCCCCTGCCGCCCGTCCCACAGAGTGCTCGATGCCTCTGTTAATTGCCATGGAAATTCGATAATTTCATCCGAAAGGGGAGTTGAGGGAAACTCAGGAAGAGCTCGGATTACTGAAAACTGGAAAAAATTAATCTTGATTAAAGCACTTCCCCCAGGAAAATAAGGACCTCCTGAACTCCGGGGGCTGATTGCGCGGCAGCGGCTCCTTGGGACGAGGCCACTTGGGCCGAAAGAGCCTCCGAAGAGGGAGGGAAAGTCCCTGTGGAAGTGGGATTGGGAATGGGGACGGTCCCGGCAGGGAAAACAGGGCTGGGGCAGCGAGGGGCTTTGTGGGCAGAAAGGGAAACGGGCTGTGTTTGTTTGGCAGTGGGGAGGGGAGGAGGGAAAAGTCCTTTTCCAAAGCCAGGGAAGGATGGATTTGGGGGGTTCTGCCAGTTGGTCCCTTTGAGGTCAGGGAGGGCTGGGACTCTGCTGGGGAGTGTTGGAGCAGCCCTGGAGTGGGAATGGAAACACAAACTGCTTATTTTATTTTGTTTGAACTTATTTTATTTTAAATTTTCGTTATTAATTTTAATGTAATTACTTTTTATTTAATTTTTTAAATTTATTTTGACTTAATTTTTTAGTAAATTTATTTTAATTTTTATTTTATTTTTGATCACTTTATTTCATTTTTATTTTATTATTTTTACTATTAATTAATTTTATTATTTGTTTGATTTATTTTATTATTTTTAATTTCACTTAAAATACTTTCATTTTGATTTTCTTTTATTCTGCCCATTTTATTTCCTTTTGTTCATTTTATTTTATTTTAAATTTTAATTTTATTTTAAACGTTAATTTTATATTATATTTTATTTGATCGATTTCACTTGAGTCCTCTCCTTAAATAAAGGCTTCTCTTATTTCCATGGAGCCCCACCTTTAGGAACTCTTTAGAGTTTCTTTAGACTCTTAGAAACTTTAGACTCTTCAGAAACGATGTTGGTTCTTCCCAGACGCACCTGGAGCTGGGACTCCCAACATTCCCTGGGCAGCCTCTTCCAGGGCTTCCCAACCCTTTGGGTGAAGAACTTTTCCCTGGAATCCAACCAAACCTCCTCTGGTGACACCTGAGGCCGTTTCCCCTTGGAGAAGAGGCCACCGGCCAAGCGGTGCCACCCAGAGCGGAGGTTGGAAAAGGCCCCCAAGGTCACAAGTCCCAGCTGTCCCTGCCCCTGCCCTTGTCCCCACAAACAACGTCCATCCCCTCCTCGCGTCCCTGACGTGGCTGATGCTCTTCAGGACGTCCCACCGCACCTTTGCACCCTCATCCCCGACATCTCCGGGCTCTCTGGCCGCGGCCGCTCCCCCCAGAGCTTGTTATCCCACTGACAGCAGCCAACATCTCCCTGGCCAGGAATGTCTTTACTTAGGGCCACATAAGTAATTCATTTCTGCAATTGAATTATCTGCCCGGGGAGATCGTGTGTTTGGATTGTGTCGCAGCCCTTCTCCGACCGACTTGGGATTGATAAAAGCCAGATGGGAAGCGGAAACGGTCCATTTCATGACTCTTTAAACGCTTCACTTGGTTAACCCTTGGAACTGCACGAGGACTGCAGTGGGGCTGGGGTGTGGAAGCAATTTGTTGGGGAGTTCTCAGGATGCAAAGTGGGCTGGGAACGCTCCCGGGGGCTGTGCCGAGGGGGAAAGGAGTCCCTGCGAGGGAAAAGGACTTCAGAGAAAGATGGTTCATGGTGGGAGTTGTTCAGCCAGAAGGATTTTAACAGAACGGGGCAAAATCCCCACTAAAGGATGTGTGTGGGACCTGGGAATGTTCCTGAGGGTGTGGGGTGAGCAGCAACTCATCCAGGGAGCCCTGGGCACTGGGAAGGATAAGAGAGGATAAGAGAGGCTGTGAACAGGAGTTTAGTTTGCTTGAGGTGTGTTTCAACCATCGGAAAATGGAAGAAACGCACGAGGAGTGAGGCCACAGAAACACACAAGGAATGGCTTTCCAGGGCACACAAACACACAAGGAATGCCTTTCCAGGGCACACAAACATGATTGGGGGGGTTGTAAAGAGCAAGCCCCGGGAATGTGGGTCCAGTGCCGTGGTTTGTGCCCTGAACACACTGTCACCTCCCAACAGAACAAACTCCCAACTCCCTGTATCCCTGTTGTGTCTTTAAATGAATCTTTGCTGTGATTTTTACGTGACTCTTTTCCAGGGGATGTTCCCCGTGCAGCCGCGGGCCGGGATCACGTAGGACACAAATTCCCATTTGGGCCAAGCATGACTCAGGCCTCAACCCCAGAGCTTTGCAAAATATCTGTCAGTGCAATTAAAAACCTGCCTCCAATTCCCTTCTAATTGAGGAAGAGCACGACACAAGCGGCCCATCCTTGGGCTGAGCAGCTGGAGGCGGGAGGCGATTCCGGGCACATCTGCGTCGGATCCCGGCTCTGGATGCAATAACCTGCAGGTGCTGGAGTTGAGTGTTGTCTTCACCTCCCTCTGCCTTCCCAACACATCCCAGAGCTCTTCCCTCCGTGAGAAGTCTCTGAAATGAAATTCCCTTTAATTGGTTTAGGGTTCTGCTTCTGCCGCCGTCGCATCTCCAAAGACGGGAAACGCTCCGGCTCCGAGCGCTCCACGATCCCGGTTTCCATCTCGCTCATATTTTCCATTGTTGGTTTCCTGTTTTCCTGTTGCCAAAGAATTCACATACTGAGCGTTTGAAACAAGTGGTTCAGCCCAGAAATTAGGGGAAATGTGTGGGTTTTTTTGGTCCTTGCTCTCTCGGGAGATGGATTTTTATCATGGGGAGGGAGCCCCATGTGGAGTTTGGATCCATAAACCCAATGGGATATTGTTTTAGATCCCACAGAAGTGGCTTTTCTGTTCTCATCAACTCAAGAATATTTTGTCACGGGCCAAAACCAAGAGAGAGGCTGGAAAAGGGCAGGGAAAGGGCTCCAGGGTGGGATAACCTCGCCCTGTCTGGAGTTGTTCCTTCCAGGGATCGATTCAGGAGGAAAAATAAAAGTGTGGTGTTGGGAAAGGCCGTGAAAGGAAAACCTTTTTCCTGGGGAATGAAGCCAAGGCAACTTCTCCAGATCTCCCATCCTGACCAGTTTCCAGGGATTTGATCATTATCCTGCCTGGGCCTGGATTGTTCCTTCCCCGCAGCCCCAGAGATCAAAATGTGGGAGTTTTGTCCTGAAAATGTTAAAGAGCTGCTGTTTGGAACCTGGGGGGATGTTGGAATTGTCCCACTGGGAAGATTTTCCCTGGGGAGATGCTGGTGGAACAGCCCTGCCTGGGGTGGGTCCCAAATAAATAAATACTAAATAAACAAATGTAAATAAATTATAATTTAATTCCAAATTCCTCCAGGTCCTTCTGGTTCACATCAAGGATTTGATATAATAAATGAAATAAAATAAAATAAAGAAGGGAAAGGAAAGGAAAGGAAAGGAAAGGAAAGGAAAGGAAAGGAAAGGAAAGGAAAGGAAAGGAAAGGAAAGGAAAGGAAAGGAAAGGAAAGGAAAGGAAAGGAAAGGAAAGGAAAGGAAAGGAAAGGAAAGGAAAGGAAAAGAAAGGAAAGGAAAGGAAAGGAAAAGAAAGGAAAGGAAAGGAAAGGAAAGGAAAGGAAAGGAAAGGAAAGGAAAGGAAAGGAAAGGAATGGTAAAACGAAAAGAAAAATAGAAGTAAAAATACAAGAAAATAAAATAATGAAAATAAAATCAAACCAAAATAAAATAAAATAATAAAAATAAATCAAATAGATTGGACAAGACTAAAATAAAATAAAATAATACTGTAAAAGAAAATAAAATAAAAATAATTTTTAACTGTAAAACTACAATGGAATTTAATTAATAGAATTTAAATAAAATAAAATAATAATCTCGATTAGACTAGACTACACTAAAATAAAATAAATGAAATTAATTATCAAATCAAGGAGCAGGTGATGGTTAGTGGCCACCTGTGACAGATCCTCAAAATGTAATATTAGGATTTGGAACAAGTGCAACCCCAAAGTGATTCTTCTCCAGCCTGTTGCAATGATCAGCTTCCATTATAATAAGCAAAATAATCCATAAAATAATCAGACAAATAATTACTAAAACAAGCAGAAAAAATATTACTCAAAATGCAGCTTCAGATGGAAAGACAGGGAAAGTCCAGGCGTGTTCTCAGGGTAATTTTTATCTGAGTGATGAAATTAATTCAGATTTACTCTGGGAAACCCAGGACCAGGAAATAAAAAAACATAAAATGAGGACAGGGAGAGGCAGAAAAAAAGGAATATTTTTAATTAAAAAGAGCAGAATTGACCAAAAAGCTCCCACAAAACACACGTATTTTCAGGAAAATCTGGGCAATAACCACAAACTTGAATCCCAGGATGCTCCCGGCACTTCTTGTCAACGGGACTGGGGGAACAAAACATTTCAGGCAAATATTTTGGTTTAAAGCAACAACAATAACAACTGGTGTGTAAAAAAAAAACCCACAGGTGATGAAAACCGAATTATTTCAGTGGCTTTGGATTGAGGGGAGGAGGGAGGAGGGGGAGAATTGGGCTCTCCCAGCCCCGTCCCAGCCCCTCGTCCCATTTTCCTGCTGGTCGGGAACTAAATCACTCTGGCAATTAAATCAGGAATATCTCCTGCTCGCTTTTTAATTGCCTGCCTTAAAATACATCATTTAAAAAAACATATCACATTTATTTATATATAATATATAAAATTAGATATATATAANTTAAATAATAACCAGAATCAAACAAAACCTGGGAGTCAGCAGCTCTTAGAGGTCAATGTTTTCTCTCCGTGCTCCAGGAATATGAGTTAATTTTCCTCTATTTTCCAGTAAAACTTTTCAGTGCAGACCGCGAGAAGCCCAAAATCTGTCCCTGCCGGTGGTTCCATCCTGCCCCTCACTGCTGAGGATTATTTTATTTCAATTAAAACTCACAGCTCCGCTTATTGAACCGCTCGGTGCATGAAAATATTTTCTCTGTATAGAAAAAAAAAATAAAGAGGAGAGAAAGAAAATTAATTTCCTTCCCCCCCCGCTCGAGTTTCAGAGGAAATTCCACGTTACCACTCAAGAGCATCCACAGGAGGAAAGAGAGAGGAAGAAATCCTTTTTTGGGGGGGTTGTAAAGAGACCCCCAGCGTGGTGTTGGCGCTGGGATTTCCTGGAAAATGGGGAAATCGGGAATTCTCAGTTCCCAGCCCCGGGAAACGGGCACGGAGCGGGAGCCGGACCCGCCGAACGGGGGTTGGGGAGAGAAAGCGGCGGAGGAAAAGCGGGATCCTGCCTCGAGATGGCAGGAGGGAGGCTTGGATCGGGAACCCCCGGCAGCCCCGGCTCAGCACCCCAAAGCTGGGGTTAAACCCCCCAAAAAACAGTGCCAGAGCCTCAGATCCAGCGTTTAACCCCCCGAACCCGGTGTCACCCTCCCAAATCCAGGGTCAGAATCCCACAAACCCAGGGCTAGAACCCCCCAAACCCCAGTGTCAGCATCCCAAATCCAGAGTTAACCCCCCAAACCCAGTGTCACCACCCCAAATCCAGGGTCAGAACCCTCAAACACAGTTTCAGCCCCCCAAATCCACTGTTTAACCCCCTGAACCTGGTGTCAGCATCCCAAATCCAGTGTAAGAATCCCACAAATCCAGGGTCAGAATCCCCCAAACCCAATGTCACCACCCCAAATCCAATGTTAGAATCCCCCAAACCCCAGTGTCAGCCCCCCAAATCCAGGGTTATCACCCCCAACCACCAGTCTCAGCATTCCCAAACCCCAGTGTCGACACTCCCAGGCTGGAAAACCCCTCTGAGACCACCAAGCCCAACGCAGCACTGCCAGGGCCACCACTGACCTTGTCCCCAAGTGTCACATCCTCAGGGTTTGTAATTCCCTCCGGGGCTGTGACTCCGCCACTGCCCTGGGCAGCCATGAAGAAATTTTTCTTAATATCCCCTCTAAAGCTCTGTCCTCTTCCAGGAAACCAGGACCTGGGTCCTAATTCGGCACCAAGCTGTGAAAGGAGGAGGTTTTTTGGAAGTGAAGGAATTAACTTTGGATGAGGGGAATCCCGTTATTAACTTTCAAAAGCATCTTTGCCCCAGCCCATGGGGCCAAAAGCAGGAGGCTAAACTTGAACTCCAACTGACAGAGGGGGAGTTTAGGTGGGATATTGGGAAAAAATTCCTCCCTGGGAGGGTGGGCAGGCCCTGGCACAGGGTGCCCAGAGAAGCTGTGGCTGCCCCTGGATCCCTGGGAGTGTCCAAGGCCAGGTTAGAGCAGCCTGGGACAGTGGGAGGTGTCCCTGCCCATGGCAGGGGATGGCACTGGATGATCTTTACAGTCCCTTCCAACCCAAACCGTTCTGGGATCCTGTCTGGGAGCAGATCCTGGTGCCCAGGCAAAATTCAGGCTCATTTACACAACTCCTTCCCAAGGAAGCAAATTGCACCTGACAAGTATTTGATTACAGTTTATAGCTAAGAAGGAAAGAAAAAAACCCCAAACCCAAACCAAAGCTCTGCTCCCCAGGAAGGACTCACTTCAAATCTCGGAATCTGAACTGAGCAGGTTGATGAGTGTTGGCTTCCAGTGCCCAAACCCCTCACGCTGAATCCTTCAGGAGCTGATTGAACCAGGGAGGATAGAGGTGCCCCTAATCCCACTCATCCCACACCCCTTTGTTGTTGGCAGTGTTGTGTCCTTTGTTATGAACAGCATTCCCCCGAGCACTGGAGTGCCACCCGTCTCTGGTGTCCCACTGTTCGGGCATCGTGTGCCACGGCCCATCTGGGCCTGGTTTGCAGCCCCTGCAGAGCACAGGGCTCCATGTGCAACCCATAAAGGCCAATTTGGGGTGGCTGCGGGAGGGTGGGGGGGGGTGAAGCAAATCCAAGAAGGATGCCCTGTGTGTTTTGTAAGTGCTAAACCCAAGGGAAATTACTTCATCCCAGCCCCGTGCAGCCCCCAGTTGCGAGGGCTGAGCTGTAGCCAGTCTTCAGCCATGTTGACTTTACAGTACTGGAATTAATCCATGTGCATTGCAGCTCGGTGAAATCACTTCCAGCCCGGAGCGGCTCCGGGGCTGACTTCATCCCTGCAGCCTCAGATGCAGAGCCCTGGGAGCCGGGGGAATCGGGGAGAGGAGGGAAAGGCTGTTCCCTGGGTGAGGAGGTGGCTCTGGGTCCTCCTGGGGATGTGGGATTTGTTGTTGTGGGGACGATCCGGAGCTCCCGGCTCCCGGTGTCCGTGTGTGGCTCATCTGCTCCCATGGCTCTGCTTCCTGAGGGCTGGACACAGCGGGACGTGCTGCTTCTCTGCCCCTCCACGAGATCATTCCCTTTGAACCCCCGTAAAATCCCTGCTAAAGTTCCCGTGGCTGTGGGTGCTCAGGGGGCACACTGGGGCTGATGCCATCAGCCATGTCCCGGCCTTCTTTGGACAGGGGATGTGCCCCCTCTGCCAGAAATCCCAGCTGCCATCCTCATGGCAATCCTTGTGTCTTCTAAAGGTGGCCACTCTGGGTGGTTTTGTGCTCTTTGGACCAGAGAAACCTGAGTGCTGGGATGTCATGGCTGAGAGTGCCCTCTTGGGATCTCATCCCTGTGCCCTCCTGGGATCCCATCCCTGTGCCCTCCTGGGATCTCATCCCTGTGCCCTCCTGGAAGCTCATCCCAGTGCCCTCCTGGGATCTCATCCCTGTGCCCTCCTGGGAGCCCAGCCTGTGCCGTCCTGGGATCTCATCCCTGTGCCCTCCTGGGATCTCATCCCTGTGCCGTCCTGGGATCCCATCCCAGTGCCCTCCTGGGATCTCATCCCTGTGCCCTCCTGGGATCTCGTCCTGTGCCCTCCTGGGAGCCCATTCTGTGCCATCCTGGGATCCCATTCCAGTGCCCTCCTGGGATCTCATCCTGTGCCCTCCTGGGATCTCACCCCAGCTCAGGCAGTGTCACCACTGTGTTCTGTGTTCAGAGGAGCTGAGGGCAGCAGAGATCCCTCCAGCCTCCACATGCAATTCACTGCCCATCCCTGTTTCCTTTTCCTTAAACCCCATTTTTTTTATTCCCCTTTTCTCAGTAAGAATTTTCCTTGGCGCTGATCACGCACTTAAACAAGTGAGAATCAGGAGCTTCTGCAAAGTGAAACACCCTCCCGAAACCCTGATTTTGGGGGGGATTTCCTCACTCAAACAACCCTGAAAATCCC
The DNA here is from genome assembly GCA_013390025.1 of Pitta sordida. Lineage (NCBI taxonomy): Eukaryota > Metazoa > Chordata > Aves > Passeriformes > Pittidae > Pitta > Pitta sordida. The sequence goes on from WEKX01027774.1 coordinate 204,749, forward strand.
CGGGGATGGATCTGCCTCTCCAAGGTCTCCCTTGATCCGTGTCTGCTGCTGGAGGCTGGAGGGGGGGATGCCCCAGGGACCCCCAAGTGGGGCAGCTCTGGTGCTCTGCTCCCGTCCCTGCAGCACAGGGACACTGCTGGGAATTCATGGATAACCAGCTCTCTGAGGAACTTCCTGAGCTCTTTAAACTCTCCGTGGAAGGAGGATTTCAGAAGATATAAAAAGATAATTCCTTAGATAAATGAGAGGGCTCTGGGCACTGCTGGCACCACCTTCATCCAGGGGGCAGGAAAAGTGCAAAATGTGAGTATCCAAAAGGATTTATCGAGCCCTGTGCTCTTGCTGGGCTGTTTGCTGTCTTACCTAACCCCTGTCTTGTAATTTAATTAAGTTTGTTTAATTTATTTTTTTTTAAAGTGCATGTGGGACTAGTAAACTTAATTAAAAAGAAACATTGTTAAGCAGCCTGATACAGCTATAATTTGATTTAAAGTACTGGATGATACCAACATTATAAATGTAAAGTGATCTGCCTTTTTCTTTGAAAAAAAGGGACGTAAATGAACTTAAAGTACTTCTTCATTTGAGCCAGGGTTAATTGTCAGGGCTTTCTTCCTCCTGTTCTGTGGCTGTAGGGCTTTTCCAAGCGGGGTAAGAAATATTCCATCCTCCCAACAAATTACTGCTGGGTCAGTTGTGCTTTGTGCTCTGCAGCTGAGCCAGGGTTTGATACCTTTGTTCCTGAGAGTCCTGAAATCGGTGTCAGAGCTTCCATGGATTTCAGAGGCACTGGGACATCGGGGATTGTTTCCATTTGTTTGTGGAGAAATCTGGATTTCAGAGGAGCCTCCACCCAGCACCAGTCAAAGAGGGAGAAGTTGTCATCAGAACCTCTTTGTAATGTTATTAGAACATATTATTTGCTATGCAATGGGACGTAACACACAGTATTCCACCATGAGCCTTGGATTCAGGCTCTTCCTGATGGAAATCTGGGCAGTTCCATGTCCCCACGTTCAGCAGCCTCAGAGACAGACGCCGGCTCCGGGGTGTGTATCCCTCTCCATAAAGCCTGGATATCCTGTGTTGCCCCTTCCAAATCCTCCCCAAATCTCCCTGCTGGGCTCAGGCCGTGCTGTGGCCAGGGATTCACACTCTGAGAGAGACACAAAACCCTTGGGAAGGCTGAAAACCGTCCCAGAGCCACGGCAGCGCCGCGGGGTTGGAGACCGGGATCCTTCGCCAAGGAATGGCACCAACCTCCCTCCCTCCAGAACCTACAAATCTCAGGGACAGCTTCTCTGAAATCCAGGGGATTACTCCACAAACAAACCTAAACAATCCCTAATGTTGAAATCCTTTGGAGCTCTGGCGCTGGTTTCAGGAAACTGGGGATTTCTCGTTCCCCAAACAAAGGGCTCGAAACCCAACGGCAAAAAGGCTTTTTCCCGGCACCGAAGTTGTTTTGCAGGAGCTGCTGCTCCTTTCCTCTCCTCTGAGTTATATGCAGAGATATTCAGGACAGGCCAGGAAGATGGGGATCATCAGGGAAATCCCCTCCTTTGTGGTCCAGAATCCCTGGGAATGGTTTTGGGCTTTGCCACCCCGAGCTGGACAAATCTCGGGGTGCCAGGGTTGTGTCAGTGCCAGTTTGGCGCAAACTGAAACCCAAACTGAACCAGTTGATGGCAAATTAATGAACAAAAGATGAACAGTGGGACCATCACTAAGTGTGTTTTGTGCCCTGCTTTCATTAACTGCGTGGGGACTGTTCTGGGGACATGATGAAGTTGACTCATGGACAGACGTTAATTAAAAAAATTATTACGTACAAAAATCTTAATCAAAGAGATTGCAATCATTTCACTTTCCCCTTGATTTTTTTTGCCAGTTTCTGTTGCCTTTAATAATAAAGGACAATCCTATTTTCTCCTCCTCCAGGGAAGGAGGACCCAGCTGATGGACAGAGGAAGAGCCGAGATGGACGAGAAGGGAAATGAAACATTAAAATATAAAAATACCATTTTCTCTCAGTTGCTCTCGATTACAGCGACCTGAGCTGCAATTGTAGGCACAGAGGCCAAGCCAGAAAGTGGGACAGGTTTGAATTTAACTTTCTTCCTTTAAACTTTGAGTTTTTATGGCTGAGAAGCTGCTGCAGCACTCGGGGGATCCCGGCGGGAGCTTTGCAGGATTCCCGGGAGGAGAAGGGATTCAATATTATTTATTGAATGGAGACCTTGATAAATTAAAGCTTTTCTTTCTTTTTGTCTTGCAGATTATTCTCAATGTGCTCTTGATTTGGGGGGAAGGAAACAAACTGAGATGGTTTTCGAACCCGGGTTTGTTCACACATGAAATAACGCTGGGGATCTGCAGGAGGGTTTGTGGGAACACGGGAATTCCACCCCAAGGATCCAGGGATCCGATCCCAGGCTCCCCTTTTTCTATCATTCAATTATATTTGCCAGCCATGGAGACAAGATTTTTTAATATTATTATTATTAATTGTGGCTAATTCTCCTCGTTGCATTTTATTGATGTGTATCACCGGGGAAAACATCCCAGGGCTGTATTTTGAATATTTATTCCCTACAATTCAGAGGAGAGCAGGAATCTCATGGAATCCTGGGATCCTTAACACTGGAAAAGCTCTCGAAGGTCATCAAATCCAACCACCAGTGACTGAATTACAACCTCAGTTATAACAATCAGAGGAAAACTGATTTTCAGTGCTCTTACCTCCACGCTCCTGCTGCCCGGACAGGGGGACACAGGAGGTTCAGCTGGAGAAACAATCGCTCGGAGCCAACTGGGATCCAGCACCCCCAGCTCCCCGATCCTGCTGGGAGCCCCAGGGAGCGGGAGGGTTCTGCCTGTTGGCTTTGCCCTTCGGGCAGAGAGCTCTGGCAGCTTCTCCTGCCCCATCTCCGGGTGGGAGGCTCCAGCTCTGGGCATCCCTTGCCCACAGGACGCTCAGAGGATGGTGAAGGCACTCGTGTCACATCCCTGTGTCACCCCATCCTGGGGCTCTGCCGGTCCCAGGTGCTGGGTGTGAAAGATGCTGGCAAAAATCCACCAGGAAAGCACGAGAAATAAAGGACCTGAGTCCTTCCCTGCCCTCCAGCAGCAAAGCAGAGCTGCAGCCCAGGCTTGCAGCGATTCCCTGGGTTTGTGGGGTTTGGGAATTGCAGGGTGTGAGGAGCAGAAGGGTTTGGTATCCTCAGCGCTGAGTTTATCGTGGTTTTTTTTCAGTGAACTGGATGAATTCTGTTCAATATGGAAGTGTTTTAAGTTTGTGGAATGTGGGGCTATAAAAACGAGCAGATGCACAAATGTAGGCAGAAATCCAGACAAAAATTTACATTTCCCCACAGCTTATGGAAACCCCAGTGGCCCTACTCTGCTGATCCAGGAGGAAGGGGAAGAGGAGGGAAGACTGAAGTCAAAATGAGTTTTTTTCAACCCCAACAACCTTTCTTGGCAGTGCAGGAGCTGCCCAACCTCCTGCCTTTGGTGGCAGGAGAAGCCAAACCCGTTCTGTGCTTGGTTTGATGCCAAACTCATCCTGAACCATGGGAGTGCTAATTAATTAAAGAGTCTAATCCAATGCACAGTGTCCCCCAGGCCCCCACAGGGCCCTGCTGGTGGAGGGACTATTTCCCCAGTGACCACAGGGCACAGACAGACCTGAGCAGCACTGGGAGGCAATGGCAGCCCAAACACAACACGTGGGCCAAAAATACACATAAAATCCAGGGATAAAACCTGCTGCAGAGCCCAGAGCAGGCTCAGCAGACACTTCCAGCTCTTGAGGGTTAGGAAATGCAACTTTTTTTGTGGGGGAGTCAAAACCAGGGCTGGAAAGTTGTTGAAAGCAGATGCTCCAAATGAGTTCCTGGGACTGTGGTGCCCAGAGGAACAGGGGTTGGGAGGAGTTCAGGGATCTCTCTTCTCCTAATTTTTTAATTGCAGCTTATCTTTAAAAAACCCACTTGAGGCAAAGAACTAAGGTCAATGTGTGACACAAAACAAGGCAAACTATTTTGTCCCACCCACATTTTCCCATTTTGCAGCGTGAGCTCCAGCCAAGGATGGGAAAACTCTGCAGAGCAGAGCAGAGAGGGTTTTACATTTCAGGACGGAGGATCTGCCCTCTCACACCTACACACTCCACTTGCTTTCGTCCTGGAGACCTTGGATGGAACACACAGCCCATCCTGATGGAGAAATGCCGTGGGAATGGTGCTGGCTGAGGGTGGCAGAGCCCAGGGAAGGGCTTGGGGAGCCCAACCACTGAGGAGACACCAAGAACCGAGGATGGGCTGCTCCCTGAAGGCCAAGAGCCCCTTTCCCTGCTGAGAGCCTTGGCTGGAATCAGCTCCACCCTGAGCCAGAGCTCTCCCACAGCCCTTCCCCACCTCACCTTGTTTTTCCATTACTGGAGGGCAGCGCTGGTTTCTTGGAGCAAATTCCCCGCTAATGGTGCCGGGATTTGGATTTACGGCCACGGGAGGTGTTGAGCCTCCAGGCCAGATGGCTGTTTGCTGATTTTGATGGGTTTTGGATCTGAGCACAACTGTCCACAGTCACAAGCAAGAGAAAGCCGTAGGTTGAGCTGTTCCATGCATTAAATGGTTGTGTGGTTTTCTTCTTCCCTTATTGGAAAAGATGGTTTGATCTGGGCTGGATAATTTACAGTCCCCAGCCTGTGACCCAGTGCAGCCAGGAGGAAACTTTGGGAAGGGAGATAATCCCGTGGAGACAGATTTTCCTCCTCTCTGAGCTGAACCCCCTGGTGAAGCTGAACCTCGTGGACCAGTTCAGCTAATGCTGATTTTCTTCTGCTCCAGCAACACCAGCCACTGACAGACTTAATTGACAGACTTTGTCCTTACTTTGCAGAACTCGGAGCTATTGGGTGGCAAGTCAATCACAGTTATTTATTAATTTAAAATTAAAACCAGAAAATAATATCCCCCCCCCGTCCCTAAGGGGGGCAGTTGAAAAAGCAGAGTCTCACCCAGCCCTGCGTGGGGAGTTCATGAGGTTTTAATTTCCAACACAAAGAATATATCGCTGGGCTGGGGGGTGACATCACCCTCCTCAGAAAATGTCATGTGGTTCTTTTTCCTTGTTTTTAAAGCTATTATTTTACATATCTGCCGACAGATATTTGTATTGGCAGATCTCATGGAATATTAAGATTGTATCTCCTCTCTTTAATTTCGAGGGGCGCTTCCTAACCCAAGTGCTCGCAGCTCAAAGCCGTGTCAGGGCTCCAAAGAGGAGGGAAAGCTTCCCTGCAAACCTCTTAATTTGTTGTCCTTGTCCCCAGTGCATCAGCCCTTCCAAGCTTTTATTCTCACCCCTCTACATTTGCATTTGGGGCCATAATTAGCCCCGTTACCCGAGGATAATGTTGCAAAACAAGGCAGAGTTTTTGCAGCCTGTTGGTGTCAGGCAGGTGGGAGCTCGGGTTAAGGCCAGAGTTTGAGTTTGTCTTTACAGTCAGGGATGGATGGAAACGACTAAAGCTGTGCTGGGATCTACATCAGGAGCAGAATTCAGTGGAAATAAATCACCACATTGTATCTGGAGCCACCTTTCCTAATCCCAGAGAAGGGGGAGCAAAGCTCAGCGCAGACCTGGGGACTGGGGGAGGGAGAGGAGCGAGAAACCCACAATCCTGTCGCTGATAAACCTGCACATCCCTGGCAGCACCGAGTTTTCCTTCCCTCAGGGAGGGGTTAAACACTGGAACAGGCTCCCCAGGGAAGTGGTGGAGTCACCCACCCTGGGGGTGTTCAATAAACAACTGGAGGTGACACGTCACCTTCTGTATTAGTGGCCATGGGACCGAGCAATCACGAGTCGGATGTGATGACCTTGGAGCTCTTTTCCAACCTTTCATGTCTCCATAGGTCTATGATTTTCCAAGCCAACCTGCAGAACAGGCTCATGACACTGCCCAGTGTCCCTGTCCTGGCTCCACAGCCCTGGGCACAGCCTTGGCTCTTCCTCACACAGCAAGGACACCCTGGGGGGGTTCTGGGACCCTCATCCTCCTCGCCCCGAATCTTGGTGATCCCAGGAGGATTTGGCCCGTTTTTGCTCTCAGGGCAGGTGATGTGATCGAGGCCATCAAAGCTGCACCAGCACGGGGGGTGTCCCAGGTACCCAGTCACTGGTTAAAGCAAACAGGAATATGGGCTGTATTTTATAAAAACAACGTCCCTTTTGGCCCTCAGGTTGCTGCCTGTGAGAGGGTTCATGGGGGAAAGGCCCTGGTTGGTGTTCCCCAGAGCCCAGGGTGTTCCACAGCTGGACCCTGCCTGGCCCCAGCTCTGCCCAGCTCCATCCTGCCTGGGAATATAGAATAACTCAGTATCAGCTTCCCCAGAACTATTTTAATTTCACTTCTCCTGTGCGGTTTTCCTGGCAGCCACACCGAGAGCTCCAGCCTTTCCCTCCCCACACTCCGCCAGTGAGAGGAGCAGGAGTGGCCCTGGGGACAGGGGGTCCCAGGGCTCACCTGGGGTCACCCCACATCCCCTGGAGCCCTTTCCTGAGGTAAATCCAGACAGGACACGTTCTGGTGTGATGCTGAAGGTTTTCTGCTTCATCCACGGGGTTACTTTTGCCCTCTCTAAATCCCCTCATATTGCACATTCTTTAAGTATTTTCTTTAAGTGTTATGAGAAAAGTTCAACAGAGCAGGAATTTTCCCCTTTGCTGAGAGGGGGGTTTATTTCTTGGCTCTGGAGGAGCTGTGGGGAAGGAAAGGTGCTGGGAAAGCTGCTGGGTGGGATGGCCAGGCCGGCAGGGGCTCCTCAGGTGCTTGGGGAAGGGATGGAGCAGCTCCTCAGTCACACACAGAAGCCAAAAGCCTTTTTGGGCTGGGAAAAAAACACCCTAAAAACGTTCCTCAAAGCACAGAACCCAGGACTCTTACCTTTCTGGGGAGGATTTTGAGATGTGGGACAGAAGAGCCTGGTGGTCCTGGGGGGCCTCCCAACAGCACATCCCCCCCAGGCAGAGCTGCTGCAGGAGGGTTCTGCTGGTGACATGTCCCACCAGGGTGCTGGCCTCGTCCTTATCCTGCCAGCACAGGGACATTCCTGACCCTGCCTTGACTCCCCTGGCTGGGGGGGTGGGGGGGGAACACCACCAACCCCTCTCTCACCATGAGAGATCCGAGTCCCCTAATTTGATTTAACTCTCCCCAAATGCTCCATGTATTGTTTTTACTTCACTGAATCATTTCCTTAAGGTCTAATCCTATTCCCTGAGCAGACTTTTTTGGGGGTGGGGGGGTTATGTATAAAATAACACAATGAAGATTTATTTTAATATGTCTTTAACTAATGCAGAGCACGTGGCAAAGAAGAACCTCCTCAGGAGCTCAACCGAGAACCTTCAGCGCTGGTCGTTCACCGCCACAAATTTGTCATTTCTGGCTCAAACCTGTCATCTTTGCCATGGGATTAATTCAGGATGTTGTTCCCGAGGACAGGCTGAGCTTTGCCATCACCTCCTGGTTTGGATGGAGCCAGCCCTGAGGTGCCACAGCCCAAAGGGGATGGAAGGAACGCGTTGTCCCTGTGCTTGGACACGAGAGAAGAGACTGCTGGAAGTTCATGACGTGCAAAATAACCCCAGGATGAAACTGAAGCTCTGCTGTGGGACAGGACACTTGAGAACATCAGGGAAAAGCATCTCCCGAGTGCTGTGTTACCCTGGCTGTCCCTGCCAGCCTTTCCTCGCCTTCAGCAGTCTCTGTTTGGAAAGTTTGTTAATCCGCTAACGAGCCATTAGTTAATGACTCCTGTGAACTGGTGGTTACATTTACAACACTCCAAGTCGAATATTGCCAATTAGAGCTCCTGGAGAACCCAGAGCAGTGTTATTCCAGCCCCAGAAGGTCCGAGAGTCTCTCCCCCCTGTATCAACCCAAACCTGTTTTATTTATTTTTATCCACCCAAACCTGTTTTATTCCAGCTTTCACATCCTCCCATAACAAACCCTTTCCTGTACAGATAAAGATGACTGGAAACTGCAGCCTTGGAAACCATGTTTCCCCAAAATATTAAATAAATAAGTGTTTTCTTGCTGGTGATTTATGAAGCAGAGAAAGAACAATCCTCGAGTTTAGCCATTAGAAGCAGAACTGTCCAAGCACCAGGTTTATAATTGCGGCTTTAAATAAATTGGTGCTGGAGCAGAGATACAAAGAGAAAAGTGTCAGATGAATAAATGAATGCAGGAGATATTAAAATATTCCCCCAAAGACACAAGGCAGGTTTGATTTTTAGGTCTGTTTTGGTAAATATAAGGTCAATCTTGGCAAATTGGAGCCCGGCTTAAACACAATCCCATCCCCTAAACCTGCCCCAGAAGTGGCCAGGAAGGGTGTTTGGAGGTTACCTGTGAGCTTTCACACATTAAGGGACAGTATTAAAAGATCATTTTCGAGTTAAACAAACATTTCTGGTTTATTGTATGACAATTTGCTTTAAAATTAAGTTAGTTATCGTGAACTTTATGCCAACTGATGATGGTAATACAGGACATACCATCCCATAATTCAGTAAAGACTATAAGATTACAAAGCCCAAGCAGGGCCTGAGTCAGCCTTGGACAGATTAAAGCTCTCCAAGCCCCCTGAAAACCCTCCTCTGACACATTAATTCGACCTAAACCCTCAAAATGTTCCTGATTATCTCATCCCGATCGGGCTTTATTTTTGTTTTATTTTTCATTGTAGGAAATTAAAAAGGCTCGGTTGATCCCCGGCCAAGTTCTTGAAATGTGTTGCAATGCTGAGGAAATCAAAGATTACTCGAAATACTTTTTAATAATATGTCATGTCAGCAGAGATAAAGGTTCACACTCGGTGCCCCCTCAGCTGGCTTCCATCAGCGGGTCACCTTCCCTGGAAATCACCAGCTCATGCTCCCCTAATTCTGAACATGTTCATAAAGTTCCATCTCTCTTTGTGAGAGGAAAGAAGGAGCAGCACAGGTGGGGCTGGTCCTGCCTGGGAGCGGGAGGTGACCCCCAAACTCCCTTCCCTCGCCCGTTTCTTGCCCCAAGGGACCCCGAGGTGGTTTGGGTTGGAAGGGACCGGGAAGGAGATTTAGTTCCAGTCCCCTGCCATGGACAGGGATCGTGTCCTGTGGAACAACAGCCCCTGCAGCAGGTTGGACACTGTCCCACGGAGGTGTCCGGGAGGAGCAGCAGGATGTGCCTGAGGGAAAGGAAACCCCAGCAGGAGAGGATGGAGTAACCCTGGGATAACCCACGTTACAACTCCCTGTTTTGGGGTGCTTTGTGAGGGATGGGAAGCAGCAAAGCCTTTGCTATAAGTTAAAGCTAATCAGCCTCAGCCTCTCTGAAGGACGGGAGGAGGAGGAGGAGGGGACCTGGAGATCCCTGTGCTCCTTCTGGGGTCAGCACAAGCTCCACTCCCATTTAAACACGTATTTTGGAACACAGGCTGGCACAGGTCACCCAGAGAATCTGCCCCTGGATCCCTGGGAGTGCCCAAGGCCAGGTTGGAGCAGCCTGGGACAGTGGGAGGTGTCCCTGCCCATGGCAGGGGGTGGCACTGGATGGGCTTTAATGTCCCTTCCCACCCAAATGTCATTGTGACCTCCACAGTGACAACCTGCTGTCAATCCAGAGTCTGGCAATAATTGCACCAGGACACCAACGTTAACAAGCAGGGCAAGAAATGCTGGGAAATTAAACATTTGGATAAACCAGCACTTCTGACTCCGGGAGCTCCTGGAAGCAGAGCCCGGAGCTCTGTCCACCCAAAGCAGCTCCCGCCCCATCCCCGCCCCCGTCCTGCTTTCTCAGCTGGCCCGTGAATTTTATCCCTTTCCACGTTTTTTTCCCGTTAAGGCTCATCTATCCCCGCTGACCTCCCGGAGCAGCGAAGGGCGTTGGGGGGAGGTGACACCCCCCAGCTCACCCTTCCCCCTGCCCAGAACACACCTGAGCCCCCAAACCCCCTTCGGGGAGGGTTCCCGGCTGGAAAACAACTCAGCTCGGTGAGTTCCAGCCCGTGGCAGGTCCCCGCGGAGGGGGCGAAAATGCCGCGCAAACCCCGCGCAGCCCTTTCCCCGCGCACCTGAGGGTCCCGGCTGGAGCCCCCCCAGCCCCGACCCCCCATTTCCCGGCCGCGCAGGGGCTCCCCGGGACTTCCCGAGTGGAAAACAGGGATTTTTGCCCCTAATTCAGCGCAGCTGCCGCGGCGGGGCCGCGCTTTGAAGCGGAGTCGGGCGGGGGGGGGTGAGTTGGCGGAGCGGGCGGGGCGGGTTTGCTGCCTGAAAAAACCACCCCCAAACCAACCAAACAAGCAAAAAGCAAAGGAAAAAACGGGAGACAAGCTGGAATTCCTGCCCGGCGGTGGCACCGGGTCAGTCGTGCCGGGGACAGCGGAGGGGCCGCGTGTGACCGGCCCGTGGGGACGGGGGCGAGGCTCCCCCTCTCCCTGACGCTCTTTTTTTATTCCCTTTTACTTCCCTCCCCTTTCTCTTTCTCTTTCCCCCCTTTCCCTTTTTTTTTTTTCTTTTTTCCTCACCCTTGGCATCTG
>WEKX01027774.1:215412-246767 GCA_013390025.1 Pitta sordida
ACGTTATTTGCACTTTTGTTGGAAAAGTGGCCCCTAGTGTGCAATTATGTCAAATTTCTTTGAGTTTTACAATTTAATGGAGAACAGTAACTCTTTTATTGATCCTAGACGGGGCCGGCTCCTCTTCCCCCTCTCCCCCCGCACCCCTCCNGGGGACCCCCGGCAGCCCGGGGGGGATGGCGCTCAGCTCCCGGGCTCACGCCTTCTCGGTGGAAGCCCTGGTGGGACGCTCGGCCAAGAGGAAGGTGCCGGAGGGTCGCGATGAGGAGCCCGGGGCCCGGCCGGCTCGCAGAGCTCCGGAGGCGGGGCGGTACCGACGGGGACCCCCCGGGGGCGCCCCCCCCCCCTTGGCCCCGGCAGCCTCCCCACCGCCCCCTCCGCTTTGTGTTCCCCGCAGAGAAGCGGCCCAAGGCCGGCGCCGAGAGCCGGGAGCCCGGGGTGCAGGTGGAGCTGCAGGGCTCCGAGCTCTGGAGGAGGTTCCACGACATCGGCACCGAGATGATCATCACCAAGGCCGGCAGGTACCGGCCGCCCCGCCTCGCTCCGGCTCTGCTGCTTTTCCCTTCTATTTTTTCCCCGCTATTCTTTCCGAGGGGCTTTTGTTGTTTGTTTTGTTTCGTTTGTCTGTTCTGTCGGGCTATTTTTCTTTGTTTGCACTTTTCCCCGTTATTTTCGTTGCGTACGATTTTTTTTTCCCCTCCCGATGCCCGTTTACACTTTTCCAGCCCCTTCGCGCCCCGTAAGCGGCAGCTCTTGCCCAGCCCCTTCCCTGTGCCCGCAGGAGGATGTTCCCGTCGGTGCGGGTGAAGGTGAAGGGGCTGGAGCCGCTGCAGCAATATTACATCGCCATCGACGTGGTCCCGGTGGATTCCAAACGATACAGGTACGGGGTCACCTGTCTGGTGTGAGCCGGGGGTCGCACAGGGGGTCCCGCACGCACCTATAGAGTCCATAGGCGTGCGGGGGGCTGGGGACAGTGGGGAAGGGTCCCCGCCGTCTGACCGCGGCCCGGCCGGGCCAGGTACGTCTATCACAGCTCGCAGTGGATGGTGGCGGGGAACACGGACCACTCCTGCATCACCCCGCGGCTCTACATCCACCCCGACTCCCCCTGCTCGGGGGAGACCTGGATGAGGCAAATCATCAGCTTCGACCGCGTGAAGCTCACCAACAACGAGATGGACGACAAGGGGCACGTAGGTGTGGGGCGGCCCCGACGAAGGGAGCTGGGGAGGGGTAGAGCATCCCCCCGGGGAGCAGAACATCCCTCCGAGGTGCAGGAGCATCCCCCCGGGGAGCAGAACATCCCTCCGAGGTGCAGGAGCATCCCCCCGGGGCTCAGAGCATCCCCCCGGGGGGCAGCGCCGAGAGGGCAATGGGCCGGTCCCTCCCGTCCCGGGGCTGAGCGCTGGGTCCCTTCCCTGTCTCCCCTCGGGATCTCGTCCTGCCCTCGTGCCCCCGGGGGTCTGAGCCGCCTGTCCCCCGCACAGATCATCCTGCAGTCCATGCACAAGTACAAGCCCCGCGTCCACGTTATCGCCCAGGACTCCCGCTTCGATCTGGCGCAGATCCAGTCGCTGCCGGCCGAGGGGGTGCAGACCTTCTCCTTCCAGGAGACCGAGTTCACCACCGTGACGGCCTACCAGAACCAGCAGGTACCGGGAACCGGCGGGCACAGAGCCCCGACGGTACCGGGCACCGAGCCGATGGATGGATGGATGGATGGATGGATGGATGGATGGATGGATGGATGGATGGATGGAGAGCCCGGAGGGTACCGGGGGTCGGGGGGATGGAGAACCCCCACAGTACCAGGAATCAGGGGGATGGAGACCCCTCACAGTACCGGGGAGCGACCCGGAGGATGGAGAATCCCGGGGGTACCGGGGGTCGGGGGCTGCAGAGCCCCGATGGGGCAGGAACAAGGAGGAGGAAGGGCCCCGATGGCCGCGGCCGCTCCCAGCCCCCAACAGGCCCCTTTTGCTCCCACCCTGCAGATCACGAAGCTGAAGATCGACCGGAATCCCTTCGCCAAAGGTTTCCGGGATCCCGGCAGGAACAGGTAAAGTGCCGGGGCCGCCCTGTCGCGCTCCCCCCGGTCCCGCCGGTCCCGCCGCGCTCAGCCCGGTGTCCCCCCGCAGGGGGGTCCTGGACGGGCTCCTGGACACCTTCCCGTGGCGACCACCCCTGGCGCTGGATTTCAAGGCTTTCGGCGCCGACAGCCCCGGTAAGTCCCGTCCGCGGGGGCTCCGAGCACCGAGGGAACGAGGCGGGGCCACGGCACGACCCGTCCGGGGCTTTCGTTCCGCGGGGCTTTGGCCAAAACCGCTGCGGAAATCCGTGCGGGAAGAACGGGCTGAGGGCGCGGGCAGCCCCAGCCCCTTCTCTGCACCGGAGGGAGATGGGCAGGAAAATTGTGTGAGTGCGCTCAGGAGGCGAATTGGGAGCCGGGTGGTCACGGCTTTGATCCCGCTCCGCTAATTGTTTCCAAGCGCTTCAGGAACAGCGGCGGAGAACGTGCGATGGTGACGGCCGGGGTTCTCTGCAGCGGCGGCTCCTGCGCCGGCCAAACCCTTCAGCGGCAGAAAATACAATTATCGGTTATTTAGGGTGTAGCGGAGCCACAGGAATAAAGGGAAGAGGGGGAAATTTGAAGGGAAAATGGTTTTCCTCATCCTGACAAGGACACATCGGTGCCTTGCAGCCCCTTCCCACAAAACGGCTTTTGGAAGTAATAGTTGAAAACTGATTATTTATAGCGCCAAACGAAAAAAAATAATTCGTTAGTTCCAGGTTGGGTTTAATGCCGCCGGTTTAAGTCTAGTTTAGGTTAGGAAGTCTCCAAAGTCTTGGGGCGCAGCAAGTCATCCCTGTGCCTGCAGGGAAATGCAGGAAAACCGCAGGAAAAATTCGTGTTCTGCAAGCGGAGAAATTGGGAAATAAAAAAAATCAAACTTGGGGGATATTAAGAGGCTTATCAGTTGTAAAGAGAATTAGATTTTTAACATTATTATCCTTAGCATTAGTAATGATAATTTTATTATTAACGTTTCTAATGTTAGCGATAGTAATTTTATTTTCAGAAAATGTCTTATGTAAAAAGCCCCTTTTGAACCCATTTGTCCGCTAATTTGGGGAGAGGAGCTGGTGGATGGACTGCAGTGAGGAGTGAGACAACGGCAACTAAAACTGATCAAATATTATTGCACGTATTCTAAAATATTAGGGTTAATTGGGATTTTTTTTCCCCTTGTCAATGTAATTGCTATTTTTCATCAGGGTTAAATTCATGGGCTGATACAAATATAAATATAACAAAATCTCCAATTCTGCTACTAATAAAAACATATGTCCGAAGAAAACCTGAAAACAGAACTACCAAAGCTCTAAAACCGGGAGGTAAATTAAATGAAATTATCTTCAACGCACAGAAGAAAGAATTTGCCATAAGCCTGTAATTTTTAAACCAAATAGAAAGGACAGAAAGCATCCGCTTATTGAGCTGTTCTGTCCTCTCCGCCGCAATCCCCAGCCCCAGGTTTGTTCTGGGTGATATTTTCCCTCAGGATCTCACGAAGCAAATCCCAATCCCGGTTTGCTCGGCTGCATCCAACCCCGCGGGGATTCATTGGCAGCCTCACACACAAATCTATGCCCTCAGTCACGTCATTCTGCATGTCCCAAACTCCCCGAGTCCTGCACAACATCGGGATGGGGAAGGACGGGTCCTGCTGCTTCTGCCGTCGGCGGGAACGGGCACAACCCCCTTCCCTGATTCTTGCGAATAAACGCCGACCTGGGAGAGGCTCTGCTCGCCGGGAGCTCGGGCATTCATTGGCACCGCATCCCAAATCTCTGCGGGTTTTTCAAGGTTTGCCAAAGCTTCGATGGCGGTTTGGTTTTGCAGTCAGGTGTGGTGCGGGTTTGCGGGCGGTTCCTGGGTGTGAATCCCGCTCACGTCACACCCAGGCATCGCCTGGAATTCCGAGCGAACAGAGGAAAACGTGTAGCCCAGATGGAGCCCCAGTCCCTTCTGCCCTTTCCCACCGACTTCGGTAAGAAATTAAAATAAAGGTGCGTGGGAGAAAAACCCTCAGGGAGGATTTGGTGATGCCTGGGCTCAGAGGAAAGAACATCCGTGCAGCACCAGAACCGGCTGCCCCGGAGCACCATTCCCACCTCCGAGCACCCATCCCAGCCCTGCTCCGGCTCTGCTCCTCGGTGCTGCTTTTCTGCCTCATTCTGAAAGTGTTCATTCATCGCTCTCGGAAAGGGGAGCGTTTAAATGACGTGCGGGTTTGAATTTCTGGAGACACCGATAGCATTCAGGGCTGTGGCTCGAATTGCTTGGGAAGCCAAGTGAAATGAGTCAATTCCTGTGAGCAGGAAGGCACAGAAGGTTCTCGGTCAGGCTGAATATGCTTGTTTGTTCTTGCATCCAAAGGGGGAAAGCTGCCTGGAACTGGCATGAAGAGCAGGGAAGGTAAAACTGCCGTGGTGTGTGTGACAGGGGAAGGTTATGGGCCAGGTATGGATCCATCAGGTGGATGTGGAGCTGGGACAGTGCTCCCAGTCCAGGGAATGGCATTAGCCACGTGTGACTGTTGCTCTTAAAGAAATGCCAAGTAACGTCAACAAGTAATTCGTGGATAGACCTTCCCGTTTTCCAGGAGCTGGTTTTCCGGGCGAGTTTGTGCGTGGATGGACAGCGACAGCAGGGGGACGTGGAGCAGGAGGAGCCCTCCGGGGGTTCCCTGGCCGTGGGCACCCCGGCTGTCCCTGGCCGTGGGCACCCCAGCCAGCCCAGCCTGGGTGATCCCTGTTTTCCTTTGCAGGTGGGAGCTCCAGCTCTTCCCCGGTGACCTCCAGCGGTGGGACACCCTCTCCTCTGAACCCGCTGCTCTCTCCATCCTGTTCCCCTCCCACCTTCCACCTGCCAGGGACCAACCTGGGCGCGTCGTGCCCCGAGCCCCACCTGCACCACCTCAGCGTGCCCCTCTACTACAAGATCTGCCCCTCGAGCTTCCTGAGACAGCAGGCTCTCCTCTTTCCAAGCCACGAGAAACTGGGAGGCACCACCCCCCCTCTGCTGCCCCACTTCGTGGTGGATGTGCCCAGACTGTCTTCCCTCGGCATCACCAGCCTGAAAAACGCCAAAGCTGAAGATTTAAACCCTCAGTGCCTGCAAGTGCCTGGTCCTGCTGGTCCAGTGCTCTATGGATTACACGCACCTGGAAACATTTTCCCGTCAAGTCCCGTTGCTCGGGAAGCACTTAATTGTTCCTTCCATCCTCCCTACGGCTTGTACGGCTACAACTTGTCGGTGCCATCCAGACTGGTGGGGGCAGGAGCCCATTCCAAAGGCGGGGGCAGCGCCGCGGCCGCTCCGAGGGACGGCAGATGTGCCCACCCCAGCTGGCACCCCGCGATTAACCACTGCCTTTAGTGGGATCATGGAATGTTTCTGCATGTAAACAAGTCCTTCCTTCCTTCGTACCCACGGGCTTGTTAGTTATTGACTCTGAAACACGGCGTGGGATGTCCAGGCTTTTAACTCTCTTTTTTGGGGGGGCAGATGTGTGGTGGTGTTGGGGGAGGAGGATCTGGGAGGGTGCAGGATCCTGGAGATCAGAGGTGACCCAGAGCCAGGGGATCCCTTTTGGTCGTATTTATGTCATGGTTGTAGGTTAAGAGCAAACTGGACAGTCACCGTTTTGATATTTGCACTCCCAGGTCGGACTGCAGGAGTCTGTGTTTCTCCAGGTGTTTGCTCTCTTGCCCTGTCTTTAATTAGCTGAAAGCCCTGGGGAGCTGCTGCTCACCCACTCCAGTTTCATCCCTAATTTCAAAGGGACTCTTTGAGACCTGCAGGTGGCAAAGGAGCCTCATCTGGCCAAGTGCTGCAGCCGTTCCCGTTCCCTTGGCTCTAACAGGTCCAAATTAATGACATGGAGGTGCCTTTTCCTCAGGACCCAGAGGGGATGGAAAGCCAGTATCTGCTGCCAGGAAAGGAAAGATGGATGTGTCCCAACCGTGTGGGGATGGCAAAGGGGAGGGGTGGCCAAGAACCCTCCTGTCCAGGCCGTGACCTCCAGTGGGACCAGCACTGATGGTGTCGGGGGAACATCGGGAACGAGGGTGACACGTCACCCCCATGGAGTGATGGATCCACACTGGGAGACCTGCAGGATCCACCTGGGAATGTGAATGAAACACCTCCAGGAGTCTGCAGGACACTCCTCCAGCCCAGTGCTCCCAGTCCCAGAGGATCCAGCTGGGATCTCATCCTGTGTCCCAGGAAAGAGGGAGGGATGCTCCTGGCTCGGTCCCATGGAGAACACGGATCCTTTGTGGAGAGTTACAACTCCTCAGGCCCCGGAACACGAGCTTCTCAATCCCTTCCAAAAGTCCTGTTTGTTTTATTGTAACCTGTGGATATTCTTGTTATTCCTGTAAATAATCTCCAGCTCCCAAGGGCACGATGTAACTCACCATAAATCAGGAGCCAGGTTTTGTTCTTTATTTGACTGGTGTTCACTCCTTAAGTCAAATTTATTACTTGATATGTGGTAGGGATTGGAAAATAATGCTGGACTGGGGCCAGGCACCTTTTGGAATAAATCCTGTATTTACAAACACAGCACAGCGCTAGAGAGGGATGAAGTGCAGGTTTAAGAATCAAAAACTGACTCCAGAGTTTTGCTTTTATTTTCATTCACAGCAGACAACAACTGGAGAGCAGAACAAGCAATGCCAAGAGCTGCTAGAACAATAAGAAGTCATGTTTGGACCTTTATGAGACTTTGCTAAAAATTCAGACAACATCATTTCCCCATATTTTCCTGCTTTGGGTGTTCAGAGGGCCACCAGTGCCACCAGTATGAAAGGGTGGGCTGTGCTAAATGGCCTGTCCAACTGTAAAAATGAGCAAACCTGCTTTTTCGTGCTGTCTCTTAACAGTTTATCTCACTATTTTTATTAAAAAAGAAAAAAGAAACTTCTGTTTTCCTTCTGGAGTCCTTATTTCCAAGCTGGCCCTCAGCGTGTGGTGATGGAATTCCCATGGCCAGGCTCTGTCCAGCCCCCTGGGGACACAGTGACCACGCTCCAGCCCCACACGTGGCTGTGCTCCCAAGGCTCTTCCAGAGCATTCCTGGGCTCGTGCAATGGGGAACTTCCCAATTTTCCAAATATTTGCTGTTGTGTAAGACACTGCAGAGCTGCTGGCCAGGAGCTGGAATGCAGTAACTCAGTGTCTGGTTAGAAATGTGACTGAGAATGACCTGAGGAGATATTTTTGGGGTGGTGATTTGCTCCTCCCAGGAACGATGCTCCGCTGGTTCCAGTGGAATTTGGTGGGGTTTCCATGGATCCTGTAGGATCACGGGCTTTGCCACCCTCCCTAATCCCAGAGCCTGGTCCCTGCAAGGCCTGGCTGTGTCCCCTGGGTGCCACACTTTGGGAATGTCCCTTTGTCCATAGGGGAGGGTGGCGTGGCATGAGAGGCACTGTCCAACCCCAATTTTCCAAGGTTTATTTCCATTTCCTTTGCCTTTATCTCCTGGGTTTATCCTTTCTGACACCACTGTAACCAGTGCAAAGGATGCTGGTGGTGTTTTCAGGCTGGAGCTCTGTGGTCACCTCAGACTCCCTGATCCTTCCGGCACAGGAATATTTTCCATCCCCACACTGGTGATCCAGCTCACGCTGGAACAGAGATGGTTTTACCTATTTCAGGAAACACTAAACCCAAAACAGCAGGAAATCTCCACACCACCTTCTCAGGGGCCTTGTCAAACAGCCAAGGGAGGGGAGTGGCAGAACTCCAACAATAAATATAGTCAGAATAAAAAATATCACCTAATAAATGTGAATTTGGGTGATCAAGGTGGACATTTCAAACAAGACCCTGTGCCTGTAAATACAATTTCTCACCTGCTGCTTCGTGTTTCCCCCTCACAAACATCATTTGCAGACTCGTGGCCATTTCAGAGTTCCCAGTTCTTCAGGCTCAGTGGGAAAACCCAAACACAAGCCCAGTATTATGGTGCTATTTTTAAATGGGAACAAGGAGAAAATAATCAAAGGGTTGGTTGGGTTTGGGTTTTTTTTAAGATTAAACTTGCTGCACAGTCTTAGCTATTAGTCATTTGACCTTTCCCAAGAGGAGCTGGACGTTATTTGGGAATATCTGAGCACTCAGGTCACACCAAGGGGGTTGTGTCCACTGGGACAGGGGCTGGGCTTGGAGCACAAAATGAGGGGTTGATTTAAAACCCCAGCAATAACCCAAGTTTTTAATCAAAGTGCAGCTCACTCTCCAGTTCCCCCCAGATTTAATCCATCCCCTGGCGGAGCCAAAGGCGCAGTGGGAGCGTCGGATGTGGCTTTTCCTGCTCCAAGGGCCTGGGTTTACATTCGATCTGCTGAGGTTTGGGGCTGTAATTAGATGATAATTTGTATCACAATTATGCAAAGCAAACGAGGATTGGATGGCAAGATAGAGCAGAACAAATAAGCACCCAGACCATTTGAAATGCATCCAGCATGGAAACCATGTCCATGTGTGGCTGGGGGACATGTTGTTCCAATAAAGCTGCAGAAAGGGAAAAGCCTGGTATCGGTTCCTACAAAAGATTCAAACGCTCATGTTTACAAATTTGTGTTGCACATTAATATGTAAACACACACTATTGGAACCAGATGAGCCTGAGATATTTACGTGTCCTTTGCTCTCGGGTTTGGGTGTCTGGTTGTCCCGGAGAATGCACCAAATCCCTGGTGACTCTCCTAAAACACGGCTCAGGAAGAGGGGCAGATATTGGGAAACGGTCTGTGGCAGCTCTCCCAGCCCTGGGTGGGGTTTGGGTTTCAGGTGCAGGAGATAAAACTCCCAGCTTTTTTGGGGTTGTGCTGCGAGAACTCGGTGGCTGGAGCTGCTCTTTGCAGTGCCACGGGTGATGCCTCATTCCTCGGTAAATTCCTGAAGGAATTTATCCCTTTCCTCATTGCTGTGTCACCTGGAGGCACTGGAGCCACAGCATTCCTTGGATCTTGCAGCAATTCCAGCCACCTCCACTCCATTGCTCCTGCCCCAGAGTGCTGCGAAAACCAGCTATAAAACATCAAGAGTTATTCCCTCGACAGGAATTGCCAAAAGGAAAAGGAAAACCACCTTCCTTGCCACGTGAATAAAGGCTTTGACTTGTTAATCAACTTTTCTTGCACTGCTTTATTTGCATTTTGGGATGCAAGTCCCAGGCACCCCTTTCCATGTGACCCTCCGCCCCAGTCCCAATGCTGGTGGATGCAGCCGTGGAAGTTTTTGGGAATTCCACTGGAGGCTGTTGGGAATTCCACTGGCTGCAAAGACTTTTGCAGATGTTGGGTATTGCCCTGCAAGCTGTTCCTGCTTAACAGGGCTCTGCTCTCCCCCAGCCCGTGGAGTTCCTGGACTTTGCGGTTATTTATAAACCCACCGTGTCCCTTTGGTGACGTTCCCAAGAAGGACCTGCCATCCACATCCATCCATCAAACAATTTCCTCCCAGATCGCTTCTCCTAAAGCACCAAGTTTACAGTTTATTGCTGCAATTAAGTACCAGAGGGAGCCCAGGTTTGGAGAAGGAGCCCTTGAGCTTATAAATCAAACACCACGAAGCAGCAAGTGGAAGTCAAGACCTTTCTGGAGAGGGAAACGCTGGTGATAAGGGGGAAACCCCTGGAAAAGTAATATTTGCTGTCTAAGGAGGCAGATCCTGAACAAAACCAGAGCTGGGGGCAGGGGCTGAGGATGGCTCCTGGCTCTCTGAAGCCTGAAGATATATTAGATGCTTCTTTCCCCTCCCTCCAGATATTTTCAGACATTTGCTCCTATTTCAAAATCCTCGCTCTTTCAGGTTTTTAGAGAACGGCTTCTTGGAGAAATTCACTTTTCCCTTCTTGGCACTGGCTCCAGATCTCACCTCCCAGCCGGGTCCCGGCTCCGACAATTTCCTCCAGGCCCTGGGCAGCAGCTGGGAGCACTTAGCAGCTCATCCAGCCCCTGCTCACCTGCCCCAGCCCTGCCGGATCCAGCTGCTTCCAGTCAGGCCTGCGGATAAAGCCGGGGAAAGCAAAGCACTGCACTTGTGGGCTGCCTCAGTTCCCCCTGCCATCCCTCACATCGGGATGGATGCTGCCTCCTGCCACTGCTCCATGGGGTGCGTTGCTGCCTCCCTCCCCTGTGGATCTGCAGCCTGTAAACAGTATAAATCCCCTTTTTTTAAAGTCAGATTTAGGTGGATTTTAAACTCCACCCCAATTCTGCCCTGGCTGTGCCCACCTCACCCCAAGCGCTGGGTGGTTTCGACGATCACCTCCCAGCACCGTTTGCTTTGATCTCCCAGTTTGTTTAAGGCTGTTGGTAAATGTGGAGGGTGGGATTGTGGCTCGTGGGGGTCTTTAACACCAGGACGAGATGGAGCAGCCCCGGAGGCTGGACTGGTTCATCCTCAGTGGCACCAGGGGACCCTCCTGCCATTTTAAACACAAAGAAGAGGCTAAATCCAGATGCAAATCAACATTTCAGGTAGTAAATGGTTCATATACAGTTATATGAATTAATATAATTAAGAATTGATATCAGGCAATGGAGCACAAGGAGTGGAGTCCCCAAAGCCATGGGGACACTCAGCTGAGTCCACCCCCCAGATTTTGGGGCTGGAATTAGGACTTTTTTCTCTCTGCAATGAGGGCATTTCACGTGTCTCTTGCTATGAATATTTGCTCAGGGCTTTAAACCACTGTCTGTGCACAATAAACAGATTTAATGTAAGTTTACACCAATACCTTCATTTCTTGCAGCAAATCATTCTGGATGAAAGTGTTAATAAGCTGGAAGAAGCCTTCAAAAATGGGATTACCAAAAATATTCCTTCCATGGAGGGAAAACCCCGCTCCATATCCAGCTGTCCTGCTCAGGATGTACAGGTACCTCACATCTCCTTTCACCAAAACCTCTTTTAGCTTCAGCCCTTGGCTGAGTTCTTCTTTTATCTTTGTTAAAAGTCCCTCTGTAAAATTAATTGGAGCTGATAAGCCATTTCCTGTATCGTATTTCTCCTAATGCTATCAATATTCCTAATAAAAATAGAGATTGAAGCAGCATGTTGTAATGTCCAGGATATAAGCCAGATCCTGCTGCAGCTCAAATAAATATGAATTTGGCCTTTGCCTTTTGGAAAAGCAGGATAATGTCTCTATCTGGGCTTTTCTAATGGAGAACATCAGCCCCCTTTGCTTTGCTCCTCAAAACTACCAAGATTTGGGAATTCTGGTTGGGTTTGTGTCCTGCGGTTTTTTCAGATTAAACCAAATCAAAGTCAAGCAAATCCCCAAATTTCATTCCCAGATGAAATGATCTTTAACATTTCCAAAATGTTCATGCTTTGGATGTGCTGACACTCGGCCCCGTTGGACCTTGGAATTGCATGTGAGAAGATCTTAAGGGAGGGAGAGGACAGGGAAGGGCTCATCTGGATCTGACCAGGTCCAGGTGCTTCACCCCTGGTGCTGTTCCTCTTTCCCCACTTTCTCAGGTGGTTTTTAGCCAAGTTATTGGTCAAAGAATGAGGAATAAATCCTTCCCTGGGAGGGTGGGCAGGCCCTGGCACAGGTTCCCAGAGAAGCTGTGGCTGCCCTTGGATCCCTGGGAGTGCCCAAGGCCAGGCTGGAGCAGCCTGGGACAGTGGGAGGTGTCCCTGCCCATGGCAGGGGTGGCACTGGATGGGCTTTAAGGTCCCTCCCAACCCAAACCATTCCAGGATTCCATGAAATGGGTCTGGGAGGTATTTGAGCTGTGTTTGCCAGGGATGAGCTTTCCTCTCTCCCCACTCTGAGGGTCCTATGACGAGTCAGTGTTTCCTCAGTCCAACACATATGGAAGGTCCATTTGGGAATGCACCGTGTCAGCTGCTGATCCTGGGAGTGGTGCTGTCGGGTCCAGCTGCCAAGAGAAGCCAGAGCATCCCACTCCAAACTGGAGCTTCCCAAACGACCCACAGACCACTCATGTGTGAGCTGGTTTCCAGTATCATTCCTGCATCTGGAGCCGTGAGCCATAAAAAGGAGGAATTTCCCTGGGTAGGTCTCCTGGACACAGAACAGAGCAGAGGATGGAAATGAGATCCAGCTCTGCCCAAGCCGAAATCTTTCAGAGGAGATGGGGAGTGTTGGCCACCCCACACGGGGCTCAGGGATGCTCCTGCACCCGCTGCCACCCCCCTGCATCACATCCAGACCCTGCTCAGGATCCCCCTGGGGAAATCTGGAGTCTTTGGGGTCTCAGATCTCAAAGACTTGGGATCTTTTGGGTCTCCTTGGTGTTGGAGCCTCTCCCAGAGCCCAGAGATGGTCAGTGTCCCTCAGCTCTCCCTGGGGATTGGCTCCTCAGCAGGTGAAAACCCAGGGAAGGGATTTCCAGGCAATTTGTCAGTTAAAAGAAACCCCAAAATGAAACCATCCCTTGAGTGGGGGAAAGTTGTTTTATTTGCTGAAACTGGGCTGGGTCAATCCCAGCATTCCTGCCCAAACAGCCACATGGCCCCAGTCCTTCAATCCTTCCTTCGTTTTCTTAAAATAGGACACACCTGCAAGGAAGGCGAGTCCCTTCAAGACATTCCTGGTCTGGAGCACATTAAAGTGGTATTTTTGTTTTGTATTTTTGATGATTTGCTCCAGTGATAACATAATAGCATCATATTCTGCCTGGGACTGATTAAAACGTTGCTTTTGATCAGCGGAGCAGATTGAACCAGTTGTTTATTACTGGACAAAGCTTGGGGAAAAGGAATTAAGAATTAAAAAAAAAACTAAAAAAAACAAAAAAAGGAATAGAAATAAAAGTCACCTCTGGGTGGCTGTTGGGTTTGGGAAAATCCTCTACTCCAGCTGGGGTTTGGGAAGTGAGAGGAGGGAAGGATGATCCATCAAGCTGATGGACAACGGCTGAAAAGCTGGGCCCTGGCTGTTAAACCCACACGTGGGGGAATAAAAGTCACTTCTCCCTCTCAGGACACACTGGTGGCCCAGGGCAGCCCTGATGAATTTCTACATCCAAATTTTAACATGTCCCAGAAGGAAATTTCTCAGCTCCATTGATCACTGCAGGGTTCAAAGCCATTCATGTTTTAAAATATAAGATTTAAGTTAAAACCCCTTTTTAGACTTAATCTATTGACCAAAAGCAGCATCGTTTTGTTCCAAACCTTCCCTGCCTAAATGTAAACGTGTTACATATTTTGCTTTAACTCCAGTTCCTGTGAAGGCTTTCAAGACTATAGATTTTAATTACAAGAATATTTTTAATAAAACCCCCTCTTTAACTGCTGGCAAGACTGTAAGGGGAAAAAAAAGGCACACAATAATATCTGGCTCTGTGTCTTTGACAGAATAATTCTTCAAGTTGCTTTTGCCACATCCCTGCAGCTGCGACCAATAACCCTCTGTCTTTATGATTCTCCTCCGATATGAAATGAAAATGAACTGGAAATGTTTATGCCACAAATGGTGTGCAGCACATTAAACAGATAAACCCAGCGAAGGCTTTGCTTAAAACGGGGGGTTCCTCCTCCCTCTGTAACTCAATCCCCCGTTTCCCAGGCAGCAGAAAGGTTGGACCCATCACAGTATCTTCATTAAAGGGGAATTGCTTCCATCTCGCCATCCCCAGGTGCCACTGACAGCGGGGCTTTGTTTCATGTGGCCGCTTCCAATTCCCGTGTTTATAGCAGTGGATTCCTTGGCTTCGTGGGACACTGGGAGATAAATCTATTTTGGGCCTTGTTTGCTTCCCTCTGCCTTTTCCCCTCAGTGTGTTTATGAGCTGCACGTTAATGCCCCGCTCATGCCTTTGGAATTTTTTCTCGGCTTTCCATAAAAAAGAAAAAAAGAAGAGCCCTCATGGTATTTAATCACCCTGACCCGAGGGATTCGTGCTCATTTGCACCCACTGATATCCAATTCCTCCAGGTTGTTCTTTCCCTGCACCTGCCCCGTGTTTTCCTTGCAAGGAGACACCTCAGCCCAGCTCCGCCGGGAAATGCCGACTCCGACATGTGGATGCCGGGCTGGGGAGCGCAGGGGGGGACGAGGAGGAGGCAGAGCTGCACTTGGGTAATTTGTTTCATCTGTCCCTCCATGTCCCAGCCCGGCACCGTGTCAGTGCCTCCGGAGGGGAAAGAAGCAGCTTGTCCTTGAGTTGGGAATTCTTCCAATGCTCCCAATGCGACTGATGGGATTTTCATCCAGTGCTGCTCCCCAGGCACCGCTGCAGGGTGGGCTGGGTGGGACAGACCTCAAAGTTCATCCAGTGCCATGGGCAGGGACACCTCCCACTGTCCCAGGCTGCTCCAGCCTGGCCTTGGGAACTTCCAGGGATCCAGGGGCAGCCACAGCTTCTCTGGGCACCCTGTGCCAGGGCCTGCCCACCCTCCCAGCCGGGAATTCCTTCCCAATATCCCATCTAAATCTACTGTCATTCAGTTTGAAGCCATTTCCTGTACTGTCCCCTCCATCCCTTGTCCCCAGTCCCTCTCCAGCTCTCCTGGAGCCCCTTTAGGCTCTGGAAGGGGCTCCCAGGTCTCCTTGGATCCTTCCCTTCTCCAGGTGCTCCTGCAGATGGTCAGCACTGCCCCAAATCACCCCCAGTGGGAGCAGAATTGAGGTCAAGCACAGCAGTGTTGGCATTTCCTCCAGTGTGGAAGTGTAAACCACCTGGAACATCCCAATCCCTCACCAGGAACACCCTGATAACACCAGTCCTGGTTAATAATCCAAGTTTTGAGCTGGTTTCCAATGGCCTGCTCAGAAACTCAGGTTTGAGGAATGGAAAATCCCATCCCATCCACTTCGCTTTAATATTTCTAAGCGTTGGGAATCATCCCTAATTACTCCTCCAGAGGATCCCAACCTCTCCAGATAGCGCCTGCAGGACAGAAAAATTAGATTTAAAGGAGCACTTTGCCATTTTGGGGAGGGTTTTTTTATCCCAGGCCGCTCTCAGAGCAAAGTTTGTTTCGCATTCAGTGCAAATGTGGCCGGGGAGGGAAGGAAGTGAAGTGTGGTGGGAACTGTCAGCAGCTCCCTGGGATCTGACAGGGTCCAGCAAATTCTCCCCCACCCCGACCCCTCCTGTCAATCAGCTTTTGCGGGGGGGAGAAGCCCCTTCCCAGCCGTCCTTGGCAGGGCCAACAGCTCCAGTTTGGAGGAGCTGTCATTTATCATTACGTGGGCAGGAAGGGGCCAGGGAGGGTCTCCTCACCCCGAAGGTGCAGGCGGAGCAGAATTGGAGACGATGGGTGGGGATTTCCAGGGGCGCAAATGGGAACAAGAGTCGGAGCTTTCCAGGCTGCACCAAAAATAGCGGCCCAATTTCAGCCTCAATTAGAGCCCGTAACCCCCCAGGATAATTCAGGAGGCAGCTTCTAGGATTTCAGTGCAGGATGAACAATAATATCCCACTTCCCGCCGCGCAGCCCCAGCCATTTCCATTTCACAGGGGCTGCTCCCGACTCCAACATGTGTTTGGGTGAGACCCTCAAGGATATGAGTGTGCTAAAGAAAATACTCTGTGGAAACATGGGGTGTTGGGGCCTTGGCAGGAGTCAGCTCAAAAATCCAGCTCCTCGGAAATCCAGAGTCGTGGATGGGTTGGGTTGGAAGGGATCCTAAAGCTCATCCCATTCCACCCCCAGGGACACCTCCCACTGTCCCAGGCTGCTCCAACCTGCCCTTGGACACTGCCAGGGATCCAGGGGCACCCACAGCTTCTCTGGGCACCCTGTGCCAGGGCCTGCCCACCCTCCCAGGGAAGGATTCCTTCCCAATATCCCAACTAAACCTCCCCTTTCATTTCTCTTTTGGATGTCTCTGTTGCCACAAAGCTCCGACCAACAGGCCTCTTGGAGAAGAAAAAAAAAAATCCAAAAACTCCCAGGTTTAATCTTTATTTTGGAAAACGTTCCTTTTCTGAGGCTTCCACTCGGAATTATCATTCTGGTAATAAATTCCTTCAAGAATTCGTATTTTTAAGAGGCTGCCTGAAGAATATTTTGAGTTTTATAAGACGATTCTCAATCTGATTTCATTTTGATGACAAAGAAAATTGGCTTTAGCTTTTAAATTAACATTGTTATTTTTAAAATATCGTATTTATCAGTTCCATGGTTCACCTGTGAGCACTTCTTTGCATTTCAGAGGACAAAATTGCCTGAAGAAATGGATCCCTTGGGTGGGGAAATTGATTCCTTGGGTGGGGAGAGGGGGATGTTGGAGGTGCCATCTACAGATGTGCTTTTCCAACTGTAAAATATTGATTTTTCATCCCTTTTTTAGTCTGTTACAGGACATTCCAAGAGCAGAAAATCTCCTTCAAGGTTTCTGTCCACTCATGGCACTTCCTCAAGCTTTGGCTCATCCCTCCAAGAGAGAAGGCTCATGGAAAAATGCCCCTTCCCTGCACCAGGGGCTTTCCCCCCCCTTCTGCAGGAACCATTTCTTTGTTACTTAATCATCTGTAATTATCTCCTGGAGTAAATTCTGTTGGTGCATCAATTTTCAAACACAACAGTCGTTTTTATCAGTCGTGTTTATTTAATTTCAGCTGATTAGCACAGAACCCAACAAGTGGCTTAGACTAACAGTGTGTCACTGCCCAAGTATTTTGTAGGTAACAAGAAGACATGGAATAGTGCACATGTTGCTTTGTCTGCATTAATCTATTTACATTGTAATTCTTCAACTGTTTTTAATGGCTGCTTCAGCTGGAAGCAATTAGTTGCCTAAATTAAAGCCACATTTCTCACTTTGTGCACGGGGGGGAAGGTTTTTTAGCCGTTGTCTTTTCCTTGCTTTTTTTATTTCCCAAATCAAGATGGATCCCATTTGGAAATGCATGAAATCCTATTGAGGGGATTGAGGCGGTGTTTGGAGCCGGGTTTGTCTGGAAGCCAAAGCCTTGGAAGGGCCACGAAGGCCGTGTTTGAAGGGGAACTCTGCTCAGGGCTGTCAGCAGGAGCTGCTTCGGGAGGGACACGTCGGGGCAGGAGGAGGGAAAGCACTGGATGTTCTGGGCTGTCCTACACGGCCAGTAGCCCCTTGTTTATGTATTAATTAAATTAACAAATAGGCCTGTGCTAAGCATGAGGTAATCGATACAGAACTTAAGCACATGTTGGATCTCACCTTCCTTTTTAAGGGGAAAAAAAAAAGTCACGTTTTTCGAGCAGTCATGGAACAGCCAGGGTAAGGCTGGGGTTTCTCCAAGGCTTGGACCAGGTGCTCGTCCCATCTCTGCTCATCCCCCCCTGGACGAGGATGTGCCTGAACACCGCACTCTTCTCCCAAGAAGTGCCAGGTCTCACTGGAGATCTCAGCTCCCTGTGGGGACTCAGAGTCACCCAGAGCTGAGGGGTGCAAAGGGCTGTCCTGGCCTGGCACAGCTGCCCAGGGCAGTGGTGGAGTCCCCATTCCTGGAGGGATTTTAAAAGGATGTGGCACTTGGGGACAGGGGTTTTTGGTGGCCTTGGCAGCACAGTTGGACCCAATGGACTTAGGAGTCTTTTGCAAGCTAAACAATTCTGTAAATACAATTTTACAGTCTAAAGTCTCCCATGAGGTTTGGACCCTCTGTGCAAGGTGAGAAATTTGCTTTTAAACGTACTACTTAATATAACGTGTTAATATAATTAAATAAACCGCTTTGAAATCATTTCACAAGGTCAATGACTTATGAAGGCAAGGAAGGAACAGCCCCACTGTGCCCCATATTGACTTCAGAGCACTCTGTAAGGTGGTACCAGCCTGGGAAGGGGGATTCTCACGGAAAAAAACAAGGATTTGGGTTGCTCTTTTCCATGGCAGTGCCTGCAGGGGACGTTGGACAGATTCCTCTAGGGGCACCATTGATTTTTGACACATTTAATTTTCATTTCAGCAGCAAAAAATAACACAACTCACATGTGGCCCAGTCCAAGCTGAGTCTTCACTTGGGTCAATATTCATTTTATTCCCGAGGAAGCCGGTGATCCAGGGGGAAAGGAGGGAAGATTCTGGCCCTGCTTGCTGCCCTTCCTGCCCACCCCCAAAGCCAAAGCAGGAGTTTCGTGCCCTGCCCAGTTTGTCCCAGTCCCCCAGCCCGCGGTGTGTGCTCCCCGTCCCATCTGTCCCTCATTACATGCTCCGGCTGGGGCCGAGCCAAAGGTCAGAGGAACCCCCGGCCCACATTTTGCCAGCAGTCGATTATTCAGATAACAAACAACCCCGAGACTGAGGGCTACAGACAGGACCCTGTCACTGTGGCAAAGCCGAGAGTTAAACCCTCCTGGCTCCCAGCTCTCCTGACTCCCAAATAATTACGGAAGCAGATGGCGTTTCGCGGGGCTGGTGCTTGGCGTAGGCCTCTTGTTTTTAATAAACTGCCCAGCATTAATCAAGCAGTTGAGGAGCATCCCAAGCCGTGCCAAACAGAGCTCCGATGATTTACTGGCGGATTCTTTCAGCTCCTGTTTTCCTTTCATGTGGGGAGCAGGGTCAGCGGCGGCGGCTCCGCGCCTTCACCGGGCCAACATTTGCTGTTGTCATTCCCAGCCCCGGCCAGCCAGGGATGTGTTCGTGCCCCCAGCCCGGGATGCTAATTGATTTTAGGGAGCCCATTCATCAGTCAAATTTAGGAGATCACCCACCAGGTTTGCTGTTCACTGTCAAAGGTAATTCAATTAAAACTCCCCGAGTGTGACTGAGCAGGGGCTGGGGAATATGTTGAGCAGCTGTGTGGCTCTGCCTTCCCCAGCCCATTGTGTCTGAGCCACCGACCTACACAACTGCAGGAGAAATTAAGCCCAAACGGCACCTTCCATGTCGGAATTCAAGAGAAAACCCCCACAAGTGTTGAAAGGCAGCAGTGCTGCAGGGGCTGAATGATCTCCTTGCCTCTACAGGGGCTTCAAAACAACCTTTCAAAGAATCCAGTTCGGATTTTTGGGTTTGAAAGTAACTGTCAAACAATCCAATTTAGACTTTTAAAATCCATTGATAGTTTGGTTTCTCCTTGTTCCTACTATAAATTCCCAGTTGGGTTTCTCCTTGTTCCTACTGTAAATTCCCAGTTCATTTTCTCTTTGTACCTACTGTAAATTCCCAGTTTCCCCACAGCCATCAGTTGATACGAAACCATCCAATATGGATTTATCCACCCCGTGTATAAAGCAGGGGGATGTCCCAGGCGCTCATGGAAAGACGTTTCTATTAAATCCCGGAGTCTGAGGCTCTTCAAACCTCTGGTGTGTGACAAGCCAGGCCTCGACTCTCCTGCCCGTGCCAGGGGCACGCAGATGTGGTTTGGCACTTATGAAGCGCATCCTTAACGATCCCGTTGTGCACAAAATGGTGCGTCTGCTTAACAGATTAAAGGCAAACAGTCCCTGAAAAGCGAAGCACAGGTAAACAAGACACTCATCCCTCAACCTTTCACCCTGGAAGCCCAAGGTTCACATCCCACTGGAGCACAAATAAATAAGGACACGACTCCAGGGAGTTTCCAGTTGTGGAGAGATTATTTCAGAGAGGGGACGGGAGAGGATGGGTGGGATGCAGGCTTGGAATGGACTGGGAGCAGAGAAACCCCTCAAGCAGATTAGATTTACCCCCAGTAACCACAGCACTTACAGTGGCAGCATTAATTCCTTCTTATAAAATTAATCAGACACCCCTGGGAGTTCCCAAGAGCTTCCCCTGCACGGCTCCCGCTCCTGCAGGAGTCAAATCCCCCCCAAACACGGAGATTTCCTGGTTTCTGGGTGGCTGGAGAAAACAAATGAGCTCCAGAGGCTCCACAAACCACCTCCTTACAGGGCTGGAGGAGGAAACTTGTGTGGTAAAAGAAAACATCCAAATTTCCCAAACATCCCCATAAACCTTTACGAAGAGCTCGGCAATACCTGGTTTATTTATGTCTCTAACCACAGGCTGAACGAAACCATAAAACTTCAGGAAAAAGCATTAAATTTGGAAAGAGAACTCGGGGTATTCTGTATTTGCTGCTTTAAACCCAGCAGTTGGTAAGTATTAACCTTTTGGTATTTTTAGAACGCTTGGATGAAAAACCAGAGCTAATTTTAAATGCAGCAATTACCATTAATATGTTACTACTTCTGCCACCTTCCTACATAGAATTTCCCTGCAGAAAAGGTTGTTTTATATATATATATTTAAAAAAAAATAAGACATTTTGGCAGGAAAAACGAAGATTTTTAAGCAACATTTAAATACTCAGAGCAATGGATATCCAGCTGCTGCTGCCAGGACTCCTCATTCTGCTGTTGAAATCTCTCCCCTTCCTCTGGCATTAATAAATTAAAGCACCTGCTCTCCAAAATCAGCAGAAATCTGGAAAATCATTATCACTCCCGCACGGAAACGCTGCCCATGAGCACAGAACAAATGGGGTATGTGGCCTACAAGGGACTTGAAAAGAAACACAAAAAAAAAAAGGCTTCTATTTGTCAAATTACCAGAGGAAAAGTTGATGTTACTGTTATGGACTTTATCCACTTCCAGGTCATATCAATTAGTCACGGCAGGCTCGGGAGACTGGAACTAATTTACAACACTCTGCTTTTCCTACGGATTTCCAGGCAAAAGGTTGGGGCTTCACAGGGAACCTGGGACTCAAAAAAAACCCCCACCAAACTGAGCTGAATGGTTCCAGCACCGACCCTGCAGCGGGAATGAAGGGAGAGTCCAGGATTATGTTTAATCTATGGGAAAAAAACAAAGAAGGCTTCAAAAATGCAATTAAAAAAACACTGGAGTTTTGAAATGTTTTCCCAGCCCTGACAGGAACGGAGCGCAATAAAGAATTATGGATCAGATAGCAGGGAAATTAAATTAAGCTGATTATTATCTTGTCAGATAAACGTTTCAGTTGATGCATGATGTTCATCGCTTTGGACTCGCTGCAAAAAGTTTCACTCGGGCTTAATAAATTCCAAATATCCTC
This sequence comes from Pitta sordida, assembly GCA_013390025.1. Taxonomy (NCBI): domain Eukaryota; kingdom Metazoa; phylum Chordata; class Aves; order Passeriformes; family Pittidae; genus Pitta; species Pitta sordida. The sequence goes on from WEKX01027774.1 coordinate 236,449, forward strand.
AGCAATACACACAGGGAAAAACATCATTTAGATCAGAAATAGGCGATATGAAATATTTTTATTGTCTGAAATCACCCTTATCTAAAGGGCTGCGAGCAGATGGTCCAAGTCTGGCTGCTCCTCCCAGCGCTGCTGGAAAAACCTTGGGAAGCTTTTCCAAGAGCTGGGATCCTGCAGGGCATCGATTTTCCATCTTGAACAGCCCCGAGTGCCTCAGGAAAGGGAAACAAGAGCCTGAAAAAGTCCCTCCCTGGGTCTTTATTTCAGAGCTCAACCAGCTCCAGTGGCAGAGAACCGAGTTCCAGAAGCCAAAGCCCCACCAAATCAAACCTCTACCAAATAAAGAGCATTTACTATTCAAATAATGCTGCTTACTTTAATTTACTATCAAATTAATGCCGTTTACTATTAAATTAATGCCATTTACTCTTAAATTAATGCTATTTACTATCAAATTAATGCCATTTACTATTAAATTAATGCCATTTACTATTACATTGATGCCATTTACTATTAAATTAATGCGACTTCATTCCCACCAGGACACGGGGAGTGTTTCCTGGTGAGGAAACCAGAATCATCACAGGACAAAAGCGAAAGGACACGGCCAAAAACCCACGGGATTTGACTAAAAATGGGACTTAAAACACAGAGTTTAAAGCACAGTTACTCTCTAGGACACTCCTGTCACATCCCAGGGGCTGAAGGCAGCGAAGGGATGTTTGGAGGAGAGTTCAGGGGCAGGATTAACCCGGGATTGAGGAGACAATTCCACGGGAGACAATTCCTTAAATCAAGAGTTTTTCCTTTAATTCCCACCAGGATTTCTGCAGGACCTCCAACGGCAAAGCCTGAGGCTCCCTCTGCTGGTTCCCAACACCAAAACTGGGAGATTTTTAGGTCTGGGAAGGCCAAACTCACACCCCAAGTCAATCCCCCGCCGTCTCCTGCTTGTTTCCCACAGGACCCCTCCTTACGTGAGGCCAGAAAAGCCTCTGAGGGGTCTGAGCACACCAGACTAAACATTAAAAATTATTCAAATTGAAAGTAATTAATGCTGCTCTACTTCATATTAATTACTCCCCAGTTGTCCCACATTTTTCTCACCAGTACCTGCTTCCTTTTCTTCTGGTTTTGCCTTCATAAATATTTAATTTTCTGGGTATTCTCCCACGGGAACATCCTGTTTGTGCCTGTAGAGAGACCCGCACCAGCCACACGACCCAAACACACCCCAAAAGAATTCTGTACAATTTTATTTACCACCTGCAGTTACATTTACAAACCGTCCCATACAAGTAAAGCGGTTTCCAAAGTGAACCCGAGCAGAGCTACAAAAATTATTCTTATTTTTTTCTATACAGATCACCAGCTTCAGAATTTATCTCTGTACACAACTGCTGATTATATTTAACAAAAAACCAAAAATCTGCTATTTTTTTGGCTCCGAGATCCCCACAAAGGCAACTTGATCTTTGATCCCACTGCAGTCATGAAATTAAAAGTTATTTTCCTTGTTTTCCTTCCTTCTCCTTTGCAATTAAAGCTCTTCAAGGCTTTGTTCTGGAATTCTAATGGAGGCAAAACCACGACCACACACCAGCAGTTTTTAGGAACAGAGGGGGGGGAAAAAAATGCTGAGCAAAAACCCATCCAGCAACGTCTGGAGCAATGTCTGACTTCAGATGTTCCTGCCTGTCACAGAAATATCGAATATTCTCTGGGAGAAAGGTCCATAAAAGCACAAACAACTGATTGAACATGGGATGAACTCGTCCAAACACACAGAGCAAATTCCCAGGAGACAAAACAAAGAGGGATGAGGAGCCAGAGCTGCTCAGGGAAGGGAAAAAAACGTTTGGAGGAGCTCAAATATTGCTCCGAGAGTCCCTTCGTTTCCAGAAGGCAGGAGAAAAAATAGATGTATTTGAATATATCAGCGTGAAAACCTCCCGAGTGCAGCTCTCAGACACTTCCCCAGGAGAGGGCAGGAGATCCCTGTGGAGAGGCTGCCAGACCTGCAGGGAAATTCCCCAAAATTCCCCAAAATTCCCCAAAATTCCCTGTTCCAACCACCAATTTTCCCCCTAAATCAGCTGAGCCTGCCTGGCCCTTTGCATCACATCCCCCCCAGACAAAACCTTAATTATAACTGCCTTCATCAAGTCGCTCCAGCCTTTCTGTTTGATAACTCCTTTAAAAAAATGACACTGGGAATCCATGGGAGTCCTGGAGCTCCCCCAGCCTGGGACAAGATCAAACCCCCAAACCAGGTCGTGCCTCACCCAAAACAATTTAAAATTTAATATTTATCTCGCAGCAACCTCAGTCTCGCCTCTTCATTCTGAAATTCCTCCAAGGCTCAGGGAAACTCAGAAAATCAACCCCGTGGGAGCTCAGAATTGTTGTCTGACCCCTCAAACAGTCCCACACCAGCCCTGAGAGCAGCACTTAAAGAATTTTAACCACCTTTTTAAAGTTAAATATAATGAAAATAAACCAGGCAAGGAGCTGTCGCCCCAAACAGCTGCAAGAAGGAACCACCAGGAACTCCCGTGGGGAGAGATTCCACAGCAGGAGGTTTCCAGCAATATAATGATATGAAATAAATGGATATTTAAACAAATAAACGACAAAAACAAAGAAGTAAATCCAGCAAGGCAAAGGCACACACACAGTTACCTCAGCGGGGTAACCTGTTGCATAGATACACCTTCATCCTGCTCACACTGGCACAAGAAAATGGAATAAACAACCCCTTTCTGAAATCTTTTATTGGTAATTTGAAGGGATTGTACCCAAATTATGTCGTTTTTAGACATCCCGCAACTCCTCCTGTTTGCAGGAGGAACACTCAAGGTGTTTATATTTATTTTCTTTTAACCAAGGGAAAAGATCATATTTAAAACGGAATGTTTTAGTTGCGTCTTTTACGTTTATTTTCTTTTAACCGAGTGAAAAGATCGCATTTAACACAAATTGTTTTCGTTCTGGGTGCCAGTGTGAGAGAGAATCCCACAACATTTCAGCTTGTTTTGTCTGGTTTGTTTCCCTTATCCTATTTTTCCAGTGGCCTTGATTATTCCAGCACGTCACAACCTGCCAAACCTTTGGAGGGAGTTGGGTGAGATGTTTAAAATAAAGCCTGGAACTGCTCTGAAACATTTCATCGTTTTTCACCGGGAAAAAAAAATCCTCCTTGAATAAAAAAAACCTGTTTTCTTTTCCTTAAATACTTCCCCCAGCACTGGAAACCCACCAGGCAATTAATTAATTAATGAGCCTGGTGCTTCCCACCTTCCCTCACCCCTACAAAGACAACCCAGAAAAAGGAGCCCCCCCCCAAAAAATCCAGGAGATAACTTGGAAAGTCGCTTTTTCTCACAACAACAACGTCACAAATGGGCTCAGCTAGAAATACCTACAACAAATTTCTTACTTTACAACTGCAGCAAGAGGCTGAAGCTCCTCAGAGCAGCCAGACTCTGCTCCTGTGCAGAAATACAAACTGGAATATTACAAATCATCTTATTTTAGCTGCAGAGAACAACAGAGAGTCCAAAAATATATTGAAGTCCTTCTGTGCCAAAGTGATGCCACCACAAGTCCCCAGTTATACAAAATTGGCTTTTGGTAACTCCCTTTGGAGTTAAACTGCTAATTTTAGCACATTTACCTCACCTTTAAAAGGCTAAAAAAAGCCCTCAACTGATTTGTTTCCACGAGTGCATCTTCCACGAAGTCCACAGTGTCCACCCCTGAGCGTTCCAGGAGCAGGAAAATTTATCTGCAGCAATCCATCCGTTCTCCAGCCCTCAACATTTAAAAAAAAAATCACCTCATAATTTAAAATATATCTCAGTGACGCTCTGCTTTGCTTTGAACCACAAGGTGCCAACATCAGTGGCTGGTTCAGAACATCAATTTGTGGAAAGAAAAACCAACTTGCATAAAACAGATCAACTTCCAAACGTACAGAAAAGGACCTCAGAGCGGAGGATTTGGGGTCACTGGGTGTATTTCAGAAAGAGGAGCGAGCGAGGAGGGAAGGACCCGACGTGACAAACACACACTAAGGCAGAGTCACACCTGGAGTGCAGCGCAGGGTTAGTTCCACGCGGGGAAGGTGGGATGGACAAAGTTGGGATGGACAGGACACCTGGGGGGGGTTACACTTGATCCCGCAGGCGGGCGAGTCTCTGGGACAGCTCATCCTGCAGGGGACAAACACACACAGCCAGGGTCACCAACAGCTCCTGCCACCCCAGGGGGAACCTCCCGGCCCCAAGGTTTGCTCAGGGATGGCTGGGAGATGTTCCAGGAGGTGGAATTGAGGAGGAAAAGGAGGGGTGGGGGTTTATTTCAATGTTGGCCAGGATAAGGGTTTTAAAGTGAAGGAGGGCAGGTTTAGTTTGGATGTTGGGGAGAAATCCTTCCTTGGGAGATTCTTTCCTCATAATATTCCTTTGGATATCGGGATAAATGCTTCCTTGCTGGATTTTCCCCTTGTTGGAGAGAAATCCTTCCTGGGCAGGCCCTGGCACAGGGTGCCCAGAGAAGCTGTGGCTGCCCCTGGATCCCTGGCAGTGTCCCAGGGCAGGTTGGAGCAGCCTGGGATGGTGGGAGGTGTCCCTGCCCAGGGCAGGGGATGGAATTGATGATCTTTTACGGTCCTCCCAACCCAACACATCCTGTGATTCCATCTGGGGCTTCCCAAGGATGGGTCAGACACGATGAGGCTGCCCAAAGGCTTCTCCATGAGGATGAGATGACAAAAATCATCCCTTAAATACATCCCCCTGGAGAGGGAAAAACAGCTCCCCAAAGATCCCTGCAGCCTGGACACCGGGATCTGCTCGAGCCCAAGAAATTCCACGTTATCCTTCCAGGGCAAACGTGGAATCCTTTGAGACCTTTCACACATCAAAGGGAGGAGAAACCCCAAAGGCCTGGGACAGGGTTGGATTCACTGAACCTGGAGAGGGTAAGAGAGACAAGGGCTGGAACTGTGAAACAACTGGGCAAGAACACACCTGAACTTTGTGGATTTAGTTAAGCGGGTAAAAGCTGAACTAGAATTATCATTTAAACCCCTGTTTGGACTGAGTGAAGCCCCAAACCTCCCAGGATTTCTCTAGAAAACGCTGAGCTGAATGAAATCATTTACCTGTTCTGCAGAGGCAACACTGGTGCCCACAGAGCCTGTCTGGCCTTGAGGTAGTTCCATGTTCAGATCAAGACTAAGAGGAAAAACAGAACAAAACTCAGGTCAGGCAGAGGTGGATAAAGGGGATAAGCAGGGGAATCGTGAGACAGCATTCCATGAACTCCAGCCCAGCCCCTCAGACAAGCTGATGAGTAATTTTGACTCATCAACAAGTCTCAGACACCCAGGGGTGAAAGGAAAATGATGATTTCCCTCTGTTTCCAAGAAAGACACAAAAACCAAGGGCACCTGACCTTCCAGAGAGTCAGGAAGGCTTGGGAGAACTCGGATTTATTCCAGAAATAGTCCCTCCAGGTTTGACCTACCCTGCTTCATCTGCCATCTCCTGCAGCAGCATGTCCACTTGGTTCTGAAGGAAAACAAAATGCACAGATTTATCTGCTCAACCTCCAGAGAACAGGAATTATTGGAACAAAACTGATTTAAAGGGGAAACCCTTTCTGCAGAGCAGTTCTGTGCTTAATCCCCCTCCCAAGGCGTGAAGCCAAAAGTAAAGAGCAGAGGTGCCCAGAAGTTCAAAGGGCTTTAATTAAACTCTGGCTTGTGAAATGATGCTCCCAAAGAATTCAAGTTCTCTGTAAAAACCCCAAAGATAAACCTGAGTGTTCCAGGGGTTTTGCACATGGAAAAAAAGCTCCTCTCCAAAAGCTCTGGATTTATTTATCTCCAGGAAACTCCTCTGACAAATGCTCTGTTGTAAAAGCATCTTCAGCCACTCCAGCACAAGAGGATGGAAAACTGCTGGGAATTCTTAACTGTGTCGAGCATTGTTTCAAGATGGATTTCAGTAAATAAATGCCCATAAATTGGAAGTAGGTAATTGACCTTTCCTTGGATGTAGCACTGCTAATTTGGTGGTGACTCATGTTAATTAACTCATGTTAATTGTGTTAATATCAGTGAGTCCCAGCTCACAGCACGTTCAGCTTGGACAATGCTGCAGTTTCCTGGTGCAGAAGTTCATCAAGAGCTCATGAAAACGCTGCTTGTTCAGTAGGAAGCTTAAAGTTTTCAAGACAGAATTTAAAGTAAGGCCTGCAAAAAGCGTGAAAAATACTGAAATCCATCTTTGTGACCCTCTGCACTTGTGGTTATGATTTGAAACATTCTCTTCATCACAAAAACAAAGCAAAAGGCCCAGTGGCTGCTCTGTCTCAGAGTAGGGGCAAGAAAGAGAATTTCCATCCACATAATTTAAGTTCACCCTGATAAAAATGCTTTATTATTCTTACCTGTGGCGTTGTTAACGTCGTAGTGTTGCTCATTGTGTCCTCCATCTGCTGGGTCTGAACGTCCAGGGTTTCAAACTGATGCTCAAATTTGTCCATTAGTGCAGAGATCTGTGAAAAAGGAGAGTCAAACCAACACCCTGCAGGTAACAAAGGAAACACCACCCCACCCCCAGGGACAGGCAGCTCTGCAGACCAGGGGTTTGTTCTCCTCCCCTCCCAACCTCATGCTAAAAACTCCTCTCTTGATGGAATTTCCTTTTTTTTTTTTAAACTTGTGCCCACTGTCCTTTCTGCAGCTCCAAGGAGATGAAATCTCTTCACCTTTTCCAAGTTCATGCTCTTCAGTGTGGCATCCATGGACTTCACCACCCCTGCCATCGACTTGGTCACCTGAAAGGAAGGAAAAATGAGGATTTTGGGAAGAATTTCCTCCCTGGGAGGGTGGGCAGGCCTTGGCACAGGGTGCCCAGAGAAGCTGTGGCTGCCCCTGGATCCCTGGGAGTGTCCCAGGCCAGGCTGGAGCAGCCTGGGACAGTGGGAGGCACTAAGAGCTCCCAGAGGCAGCAGCCACAAAACCAGTGGATCCCAACATCCCCCTGAGGAGAAAATCCCAGCGAGATTCCAGTGCCTGATTCCCACGTGTGACACCACAACGGGCACCTGGGCAGGGCTGGCAGCAGGGGACACGCACTGACCTTGCCCATGGTGACAGCTGTGTGTCCCCTGCCCTGGCACTGACCTTGCCCATGGTGACAGCTGTGTGTCCCCTGCCCTGGCACTGACCTTGCCCATGGTGACAGCCGTCTGTACCCGCGCTGCCACGGCGTCCACGCGGGCGCTCATGCGCAGGAAGTTGATGGCCTGGTTCTTCTGGCGGATGGCGTTCTCAGCATGGATCCGAGCCACCTCCATGTTCCCCTTCTGGATGGCCTGGCAAAAAACAGGGCACCACAAAGAGCAAAGTTCATTTTGGAAGGAAACAAACCCCTTTCTCCTCCCCTCCCATCACTCCCAAACGTTTTCAGGATTTGAATCCCCAACTTTTTTCCAACATTGCACTTCGAACAGGGGGGTTTCCAGAGCTACAGAAACATTAATTTTTTTGTTCCTAAAACCATTTCAGTCTCAAGACCCAAGCACAGACTGTATCGCATGGACAAAAATACAATTAAATAGATTTATTCTCTCTCTTTGCCACAGCAAGGACTCTACAGCTACTTTGAAGTTCCTCTCCATAAGTCCTTTGAACACAAGATGAGAAATATTAAGTATTTTTAACTGTGAGAACAACAGCCTCTAACAAAGTACATACAAGACAATCCTCTTGGGAAGCAAATTCCACAAGCTGTCCAGGAGAATCCACAAGAATTTATCTTCATGTTTATTAATTAACATGGGAAGATTTATAGTCATTATTTTAAATCACAGACATTGACCACCTTATCATTAACATACACAGCAGGGGCATGCTGAAACACCAGATGTTTTCCTGCTCTGGTGGGTAAACAGACCTAAACTTGCTCCACTTACCTTCTTAATTTTGGCTTTCTCAGCCTTTTCTTCTTTGTCACATTTCTTGGAGTTCCTGTTGAGCTCTTTAGCAGCAAACTTCAAATTAAACAGGTGCTCTGCAGGGCAAGTTAAGGCTCAAGAACAGCATTGATCCTCCTGTTGTAATATCCTTGCAAACTCTGTGCTTCCCCATTAGTGATATTAAACCTCAGAAAATGTTCTTTGTGCCCTTGAAAGTCGCAGGATAAGATCTATCAATTTGCTTTATATCAAGGTTCTAAAATGCACAGCCATAAAACATAAGTTCAGAGGCCAAAGTGGCCCCATTTAACACCAAACCTACTTCAGACTGAGAAATAAAAGCAGCCAAACATCCCCCAAGAGGAACTGAGTCCTCCTCTGCCAGCGACTCTCACCCACACGCCCGGATCCCGTGATCCAGTGAAATGATGTGGTTTAGTGGCCCCCTTGGAACCCCCCCTTCCCCAAAATCCCCCGAGGGACAGGACAGGACAGAAGAAGCCCCTGGCAGCCAAGTGGCCCCGCTGGCCATGGCCAGGCACAGCCCAGCAGGCACAGCCACCCCTCCCAGACACGGAGGATCCCGGATTTCCACGGCTCATCCTTCCCACGTGAGCGATCCCGGGCTCCCTGACAACTCCATCAGCTGACTTTTGGCCAGGGAATTCCTCAGTCAGGAAGAGAAGCTTTTCTTTACAAAAAGTTCAAGTCCTGCCTAAGCTGAAAGGCTCTAAGAAAACAGAAAACGAGCCTTTGGAGTGACCTGGAGCGACGGCATCCAACTGTGACTGACACAGGATAAAGTGTGGGCTGCCAAAATAACAATTAAAAACATTCTCTTAAAACACTACCAGCAGGTTTGCTCAAACAAAATGGAATTCAAAAGCTTTGCAGGCTTCTTTCCTGCCACCCTTGATATCCAAAGAGGAAGATGCAGCAGCTACGAAGGCACTTAACGGTGAAGTGGAAGCACAAACGCTAAACATCCCGAGTGCTTGAGGTTTCTTCAATATTTCAAGTATATAAATTATTCCAGAGCTGGTTTTTGCTTTAAAGTCCAGCCATGCATCTTAAGAGCAAAGTGCAGACATGAACGTCCCTGTTATTCTATAAACAAACAGGTGACAGATTAAGGCGGGGAGCAGCAGCACTGAAACTGCTGTTTGTATTTGTATTTATATTTATATTTATATTTATATTTACATTTCCTTTAAAACGCAAGTCACAACCCCTTTCAGCAGCAACAATGCTGAGCTACACAACAGATAAAAGCAAGAAAGTGCTTTTCAGCTGTCCACTCTGGTCAGAGAGCAGAACAACCACACCACCTCAGAGCAGCTCATTCTGAACTAACTTCCTCAGTGACTCACTCGGGGCATTAAAACCTCCTCGGCTCTGCCCTCCGTGAGCAGCACATTCCTGCTCCTCCCTTCGGGTGTCCTTCCCAAAGCTCCACAACTTCCACACAGCCGGTGGTGACTCACAGTCACCTGCCCAGCACTGCCCCAGTCCCTGCTGGGACAACTGGTAACACCAGCACTGCCTGCACATCCCAGCCTCTGGAATCCACACTGACACCCCTTGGAGGGTTTTCTGCCCCTCTACAGAAATGGGTTTGTACACACCCAGTTCTGTCAGGGCGTAAATCCTCCCCAGCAGCAGGAAGCACAGCCGGGTGTGTCCCACTGACACCATCCCAGTCTGTTTACAGTGTCCATCCCAGTCTGTTTACAGTGTCCATCCCAGTCTATTTATGGTGTCCCTGCTGCACAATTTGCAGATTTGTAAGAAAAATGGTGGGGTTTTTTCTGCCGCAGGAACTGGGCTGTGCCTCCACCCCCCTCGCCCCTGGACCAGCCAGATTCCCACTCACTGCCTCGTCCCTTTGGGGCAGGAAAAACACAGAATCGCGGGATGGCCGGGCTTGGAAGGGACCTCCGGAACCCATCCAGCGCATCCCTCTGCCAGGGCAGGGTCACCTGGAGCTGGGGACACAGGGACACATCCAGGGGGGGTTGGGGTGTCTCCACAGAGGAGACCCCACACCGTCCCCGGGCAGCTGCTCCAGGGCTCTGCCATCCCCCACTATGGATGGCTGGGATCCCCCTCCGCCTCCTCGTCTGCGGCGGAGCTGGGAGAGCTGAGCTGCTGCCACTGTCACACCCAGCCCTTCCTCCTCCTCCTCCTCCTCTCCCGTTCCTGCCCCGGGCTCTCGCTCCCGGCCGGGGGGTCTCTCCCGCCCGCTGTCCCGTCCCGTCCCCGCGGTTCTCCCGGGATACTCTCCATGTTGGCCATGCCGGCGGCTCCGGGAGCGGCTCCGGGGGCAG
>WEKX01027774.1:246788-261209 GCA_013390025.1 Pitta sordida
TGGGCCCGGGCGGCGGCGGCGGCGGCTCCGGTTCCGGGGCGGGACAGGACGGGGCGGGGACGCGCCTGCGGGATGGGAGCGGGATGGATCCTGATCCTGGCCTTCCCTTCCCTGGGATGGATCCTGATCCCAGCCTTCCCTTCCCTGGGATGGGAGCGGGATGGATCCTGATTCCAGCCTCACCTTCCACGGGCTGGGATCAGGGTCCTGCTTCCAGCCTTCCACGGGCAGGGACACCTCCCACCGTCCCAGGCTGCTCCAGCCTGGCCTTGGACACTTCCAGGGATCCAGGGGCAGCCACAGCTTCTCTGGGCACCCTGTGCCAGGGCCTGCCCACCCTCACAGGGAAGGATTTATTCCCAACATCCCATCTAAATCTACTGTCATTCAGTTTGAAGCCATTCCCTGTGCCCTGTCCCTCCATCCCTTGTCCCCAGTCCCTCTCCAGCTCTCCTGGAGGTTCTGGAAGGGGCTCCCAGGTCTCCCCGGATCCTTCCCTTCTCCAGGTGAACATCCCCAGCTCTCCCAGCCTGGCTCCAACTCCTCTGGACTCTCTCCAGCAGCTCCTGCTGTTGTTCCCAGGCTGGAGCAGCTCTGCAGGGGGGTCTCAATCCCACATCCCACCCTGGGATCAGCCCAGGGCACGGGGGGTTCTGGGTGTCAGGGAATGTCCAGCCTCTCACCACCAGAACATTTATTTCAGGATATTTTCTGCTGAGGCATCTCAGGCAAAACCTCAGGGGATGAAGTGCCTGGAGGAGCTGTGGGTACGGGAATGACAGAGGGGACAGCAAATGAACTGCAGGAGCCCTGGCTGTGGGTACTTGAGTAAAACCAGTAACTGATTATTCCTCCTGGTGTCTCAGGAGCCTGAAATCACGATGATGAAGGTCACTGAGCCCTGGCTGTGAAAGCTTTGAAACCCAAGCGGGGACACCTCAGGGGTGACAGACTCCATGTGGGTAACAGAAGAGATCTGAAGGAAGGAGCTTTTTATCCAGGGCTTGGGAAAAGATGAGACATTCTGGACCTGATAGTTCTCCATATCACCAGTTCACAGAGGAAGTGTTATTGTCTGTGGGTTTAAACCAGCTCTGGGGAGAGCTGTAGCAGAGATTTAACATATTTAGTAGAGTCTGTTCCTGCCTGAAGAGCCCTCCTGCATTCAGCCTCCTGGAAGCCTGCACAGTAATTCTCATGAGTAATAGTTCCTTAAATGAATGAGGTTTTCCAGGGTCAGAACCAGACACTAGATCGTTGAATATCCACCTTTTTTTACCCCCCCTCTAATATTCCTGGAACTCTTTCATTAGGATGTGATTTGAAGGTGGCAGCGATATTGGATAGGAAGGATTAGAGCGACGATGTACTCGGAAAAAGAATGATTAATGTCAGCTCTGTCACAGAGAAGTGAACCTGACCTAATTATCCACAACAGAGCCAGAGAACAAAGCAGCAGAACCTGCTCAGAACCAGGAGCATGGAATGTTTTGCCTCAATTAACGCTGTGAAATCATCAGCCGGGGTCACACAGGTGACACAGGAGGGAGAAAACTGGGAGAAAATTCCTCGGGACAGGAGCTCACACATTCCAACTGGAATCCCCCTTCCCTTTTTGACTGCCCAGGAAATATCCTGGTGATGCCCCTTAAAAAACTACCTGAGCTAAAAAAGAAATACAGGCTGAGCTGAAACACCACGGACAGGGAGGGAGAATTTGATGTAATGAATTCTCAACCTCATCATCTCCTTCCTGCCCTAAGAGCAGGAAAGTGTGTGGGGTTTTTTTTGTTTTGTTTTTCCTGACGTGCATCACTGAATTTTCATAATTAAAATAAAAAATAAATTAAAAAACCCAAAGACATTTGGAAGAAGCACATTACCAAGCAATTATTTTCAGCAAACTAAATGAAATGTATTATCTCCTGTGGGTGCAGGTGTAGAGACACACCAAGATGCTGGCAAAGATAGTGATGAAACTCATGCAATTTTAATAATTTGGAAATGTTTTCATTATAACAACACCCCGAAAATACATTAAAATACAGAAATTACACATTCCCTGCGTCTTCCATTTGAAATTTGCTGTTCCCTGGAGGAGAGAATGAACACAAGAGGGGAAAATTACACCCAGAGAGATTTTCTCTAGCTGCTCTTGCAGCCTGGGGGAATCTGCCAGGGGACAATCCTGGTCTGGTTCCACCTGGACAAAGGTTTTGGCATGGAAGAGGCAGAGCTGAACCTGGCCCGGGTGTGGGAGGGAGCTGGCCCTGCTTGGGAACATTTTCCCACCAGAGGAATGTGGTGTCTGGAACACCCCAAACCATCCCATCCTTGGGGCTCTTCCAGGCCTCCCCGAGCTGTGCTTTGGGAGCAGAGTGAGACATCCTTCCCTGGAGCTTCCAGGCTCACCCAGGAAAGAGGGACAGGGATAATTGACATTTGAGTCACCGTTCTTTGGCATCTCAGTGATCAGCCCTTGCAAGTGAATAAAGCTGTTGACTAATCCCTGAGCCCTCAGCACAGTCCTCCTGCCTCTCAAACCACAAGGACTTTGCTCTCTCCCGAGCTCTGAAAGATGCAGATGCAGTTGTTGGCTTTTCCCAGCCAATAAAATCATCCATAAATTGCTTTACCTCCCTTCAAACAATCGTGGATGTCCAGCTCTGTCTCATTAGGCTGAAATCACCTTTCCCAGCCACACTTTCCTCTTGCTTCTTGCATTTCAATTCTTGATAAATCCATTTTAGAGCCTTGTACTCTCAATTCTCCCAAAAGCAGCAATTCCAAGCCTTACCTCCTGCTTCCTCCCCTCTCCTTCCCTCCTACACAATCTCCATCTCATCTTCCATGCAGCAAATATTTATTTTTCCTTAAATTTTATTGAGTTGTGAGTTAAACATTTCTCCCTCCGCAGCACTTTGGAGAAATAAAACTTGACAAACTGAGCTGCCCAGGAAGATGAGCTTGGGAAAGAAGTGAAGTGAAAATATGAAAACCTCAGAATTATTAAATAAAAGTGCTGGAAACTGGGCAGAATTCAATTTCCAGGCACAGTGGAGGTGTTTGGATTTGGCAGTTTAATGCAAACACTTACAGGTGGTGACAGCTTTTAAGGCAGGAAGGAGGTGATGAGGTTGCAAATATTCATTGCATAAAATTCTCGCCGATTTTTGCCTTATTCTTTCCCCCCTCATGCTCTTTTTCTCTCCCCTTTTTCCCTTTCCTCTGTGTTTTCACAGGGATCGACCAGCACAGGAGTTGTCACAGGTTTGTTGATTTTAATGAGCTCCTCAGTGCAGTGTGTTACAAATATTTGGCATTTCTTTGATGCCTCGCAGCCAAAGCTACAGAAATATTCATGTTTTGTGAGAGGAAACAAAGGTACATTTTATTTTCATGAAACCTGAGCTCCCATATTGCACAAACCTCCCAAACATTTGCTTTAAAGTGGCATTTCTAAAATGCATCCAACCCTAAATACGACTTTCCCAAGGGGGATAAAGTCCGTAAACACAGCTTGATTTTCGTTCTCCTGCTGATCAAATACTTTAATTTCCACATGGCAATAATTTTCCTCCACTCAAGGCAATCCTTCCTGGATGAAATGGTTCCAAGCCCGGGCCAGATGGGCTCCTGTGCCTTGGCTTGGGAGCTGTGACACCAGGAGGGTGTTGTGAGGGGGATCAATTTTAATCACAGTAATTGATCTGTTCCCTTAGTCATCCCTGATGTCAGTCACACGTGACATAGGACAGCAAATGTTAAATTCGGGGGGTAGAACCTCAGAACAAGTCAATCCAGGTGTGACACAACACGGCTGGGAACACTCGGAATTAAAATCCAGTTCTCTGAGTGGATTCCAAGTAAAAGCGAGACAAGGATTTGAGTCACATTGTGCTTAAAGTCTATAATGAGCCAAAAGAAATTAAAATGATGAAGAGCTCAGGGGATGTGGGATCCTGCTGGGAAGCAGAAGCAAGGAGCACATTGCCCACTGTCTACTTGGGTCCTCTTCAGCAAGGTTCATTCCAGCAGCAGGACTCTGAAATCCATCCCAGGAGGACTCTGAGACCCATTCCAGGAGGACTCTGAGATTTATCCCAGGAGGAATACCAGAAATTAAATTTTCCATGGAAAGAAGAGTCTAATAATGAGTATTTTAGAAACAGCTCTTTTTCAGACTTGAAAAAAAAAATCTAATATATTTTTTTCTCCCCTGAAAAAAATCCTCTTAGTCATTTTTCATGCTCTTTAAACATCATTGCCTTTAAAACCTTCTGGCTCTGCTTGGAAATGTCGACCTTTACTTCAAAGTTTCATGGAAAGAAAACTTCTCCCACTGTGGGCATTATTTATCTGAAGAAGCAGAGGGATTTCTCCCGTCTCCTTGTGGAACAGTGAAGGAAAGCAGGACTGTGAAGCCCCTGTCCCTGGGTGAAGTGTTTAGGAATTCAGAGCAATCCTGCCGGGATCTCAAAGGCAGCAGCCAGAGGGTGTGAAAGGAATGGTTCAATAAAACCATTTAATTCTCCAATACTGGAATTAATGAGCCGATTCTCCATCTCTGAGCTCCACCATATCCTGTCCTTGTCAGGAGAACTGGTGTCAATCCAAGTCAGGCCTTTTTGGAAGACATTTTTGGAAGTAGTAGAGTGAAAACCAAAGGGCTCCAAGCTGATTTGTTTTTAATAATAAATGTTACCCCACCTCTATTGCCATGAATTTCCTCAATAAGCTTCATTTCCAGCTTATCTTTGCTAGCAGCACTGACACAACCTTTTACTGGGCTGTACTGGTTGGATTCTGGAATGGGATGGGGATGGTCCATCTCAAATGGGGACGTGGGGTTTCACTCAGATCAAAAACAGACTGAGGAAAACAGGCTGCTGGTTCTGAAAGATATTAAAAAATTATTTCTCTCCCCCCAAATGCTTCATTTCTGCTCTTAAATAGATTGGTATTTAGACTTTGAATATGCTCTGACAACCACTGAGCAAATGAGGAGCCTGGGACAGATTTAAGGAGAAAATTAAACTTGGTTAATGTGACAGGGATGTGAGATTTCTTCTGGAAGACTAGAGGGGAGAGAGGCAGTTAAAAGGACCTGCATGGAAATAAAAAGTACAAGATTAGTTATTTCACAGAATGAATCCCCTTTCAATAATAAATCAACACAGTCCCCAGGAATGGCTCTCCCACTTGTAAGGGTTGTGTAGCTGTGGTTAAGTTCAACCCATGCCTTGGAGGAAGACAAGGATCTCCAAAGGCTCACAAAGGCTTTTTTAATGGAATAGCAAATTTTTTCCAATGGAAAAGATATGTTTATGTCCTCGCTTTACATTTTTGCATTTAATTTTGGGGCTCTTTTGCAAAATAATGCTATGCAGTACCTGTAGGGATTTTTCCTCTTTTTTCCACATGAAATCACGTGAGGCCTCGAGGAGCCTCCCTTTCTCCTCTTCCAGCTTTGCCAATGGGACACAGCAGCTGGACCCTCCCTGCCCCTGGATTCAGGGCTGAGCTGGCATGTCCCTTGTCCCACAGGGAATCCACCCCAGCTGGCCTGGATTCCCAAAGCTCAGGAAGCTGTGACAGGGATGCACAGGAACCTCTGTGTCTGCTGTGCTCCAGGGACCAGGAGCTGCTGCCAGGGCTGCCTGTGCTCTGCTGACTATTTCAAACATGTTTTCTCAATGATGATCAAAACAAATCCTGCCTCTCTGCACAGCATTTGTCAGAGCGGTTTATTCTCCAAAGGGATGGCTCCCGCTCTGCATTTGTCATTCTTTCTGATTGCTGCAATATTGCACCACACAGTAAATAACCACGCCAGGCTCCGCTCCAGCTCTTTTCATCCAGAGCCCGTGAAACAGCTCCTTGTGGCACATGGATCCCACTCCGGAGCCTCGCTGCTTCCCTGACAGAAACGCCATCGGGTCTGGCCTGAGCTTTTTCCACTTGGCAAATGTGGAAAGTGCTCCTGTTGTTCTGTGTGCCCCGGGTGACTCATGTGCTGCTGCTGGCGTCACACTCGGCAGCTGAGCTGAGCTCTGAGCTCGGTCTGTGCAGCCCAGCCCGGTTCTGGCCCCTCTGGATCCAGCACAGCACAGTCACCCGGGCACCAGTGCCACCGTCACCCTCTGGGTGAGAGCCAGGGCACAGGATGGCCCCAAACTCTGCCCCAGAACCAGCACACAGGATGCCCCCCAACCTCAGCTCCAGGGCCAGGACATGGGATGGCCCTAAACTCTGCCCCAGAACCGGGGCACAGAATTGCCCCTCAACCTCTTCTCTGGGCCTGGGACACAGGATGGCCCCAAACTCTGCCCCTTCTCTAGTGCTGCCAGTGGCAAAAGGCCGTCTCAGCTTTTTCCCCTTTCCTTACAAAGTTAGGACGTGTTACTCAGACAGCAGCAGATGTTGCTCCAAGGCATCCTCTAAACCAGCAAATTCTTCCTTCCTCACCATTCACCCCCCCCAATGTCTGGGTGTGCCCTCCTGCCCTCCCTCCCTGCTGTCACTGCTGTCCCTTTCAGGGCTGGGTCCTGTTCTGCTCCTCTGTCCTCCCACAGAAAGCAAAGTTTAAGGGGCTGCTCTTCTCCAGAGTCGTGAGCCCACAGTCCCATGGAGTCACCTCAGTGCTTCGGTTTGGCTTGGAAAGGATCCTAAAAATCATCTCATCCCACCCCCTGCCATGGCCAGGGACATCTCCCACTGTCCCCGGCTGCTCCAAGCCCTGTCCAGCCTGGCCTTGCTTTGCAAGTCATGGTCCTTGAGGTGTTTCCACAGGACATTTAGTCTTGCTCCTGTTCTTTGTGCCAGAGGACAGACAAAGGTTGACATGACAGGACAGCCTGCAATGCCCAAGGATCTATTTTTTTCTGAGGAGAAATCTGTGAGTGGATTATGTGAGTTTACAGGCAGTGGGTGCAACAAACCCAGAGCAAGGTGTGGAGCCAGGCGTGAGCCCAGCTGGGGATGTTGCTGGATCCAGTGGGGATGAAGTGCCTGGGCCAGGCAGCAGAAGGTCCCCAGAGTGGGAACAGCCTCTAAGGATGCTGTGCTGCCTTCCTGGGCTCTGGGATGGCTGGAAAAGCCCTGCAGCAGGAGGTCACAGAATCCCAGGATCATTTAGTTGGAAAAGCCCTCCCAGCCCCTGGAGTCCAGGCTGTGCCCCATCCTCACCTTGTCTCCCAGCCCAGAGCACTGGGTCACATCCAGACACACAATTCCTTGGACACCTCCATGGATGGGACTCCAAACCACCCTGGGCAGCTCCTTCCAAGGCCTGACAAAAAACCCCCAAAAAACCAAACAAACAAAAAAGGCACTTCCACTTCTGGAATTTGTGTGTCATCACCTGGGTCTGAGGGGGAGCAGCAGCGATTTCCTGGTGTCGTTGAGGAAATGCAGAAAGGCATTTCAGCAGCTTCTCTGCTCCTCTACAGTATTTCATTCTCATCCCTCAGGTGCTCCCGAGTGCCCGACACACACAATCGAATTACTGGGGCTTTAGGAGGAGAGAAGATTGGATTAGGAGCTGAACAAACCAGATCAGGTCATAGATTTCTGTGCACTTTTATTTTCTTCCTACCACCACAGGGATATGTGTCAAGGGGCACATATATAAACCCACCAGCATTTGCCATCCAGGGAGATCTTTCCAAAGCAGCCACACATTTCTGAAGTGTAAACATTATTATTTGGGATCTGCTGCAGGAGTCAGAGGTGAAGGGCACGCAGGGAGCTCGTCTTTCCTTCTGACCAGACAGGCAGGAAATAGAATTTCTCTGAGCTTCCCAGCTGTCCATCGATGACAAATCACTGCTTGTTCCCATTTAGCCCAGCTTCAGCTGGCCTGAATATATTCTATTTACGAGTGCCCTGGGATTAGTTCAAGTTGCTCCAGACTTCAGCGTGCTGACGTTGGAGGAGATAAAGAGGAGTAATTTGCTGATTCACCATAACAATTTTCATAAAATATGAGTCAGGGTTTTCTTCGTTCATGCGAGGCTGAAATTAGGTTAACATGCTTTGCTGAGCACTGTGCTGTACTATGTATGTTCCCAGTGGCATCTGATGTTCCTGAGGTATATTTTGGGAAGTATAACCAGATTTATGAGGTCACATCCTCTCCTGTTTCCCTCCGCTTTCCAGTAAAATGACCGTCACCACTCTGTGCCTTGACTCAGGGGCCTCTTTTTCACTCCATTATAAAGTCATGGCAGCAAGTGGGTTTTCTGCAGCCTCTCCCCTTGTTGGGCTGTTAGAGCTCTGCTGGGATCCTGTTCTTCCATGAGCCTCTCCCAACCTGCACATCTGGAGCCAGTCTGGCTCAATGTCCATGGCAAGGGGGTTGGAACGAGATGATCCTCAAGGTCCCTTCCAACCCAAACCATTCTGGGATTCATGTCCCAACATCCAGCTCAAAATTCCAGAGTAGGGAGGCACTTCTTTCCTCAGATTGTTCCTTCGTCTTGGAGCAGGATCTTCTTGGCACCCCTTGCCTGTGTGTTACCCCTTCCACGTGTCTCACATTCCGTCACCAAACCTTCCCCTCCTCAGGACTCTGACGGTGCCTTTCTACTTTTCATGCAGTTGGATTGAAGTGGCCACTGTAGAAAATGACATCAGCATTTAAATAGATTTCCTGAGGAAATGTTTTAATGGTCATTTTTATGTTGGGTGGTTTGGTTTTGTTTTGGTTTTTTTTGCTTTTTAACTTTTTTTTTTCCTCTCTGGTCAAAGATCAAGAAATTATTTCATACAGACCAGTACAGGAAAAGAGCTAATTCTGACTAATCTCAAGGGTTTGATTGTTTTGATTCATTTTTATTCCGAGCACTGATTGAAGTGAATTTCATTCTGTCTTCAGAGAGTTTCTTTGGATGAATCAAAACATTCTCCACTTCTAGATTCAGGCAATACAAAAACTTAACAAGTCTCTTCACATTTAAGAGCAGAACTCCATAAAAGGGAGCAGGAGCTGTAAATCCCAGACCTCAATGGGCTTTTTGGGCTTTCTCGAAGAGAAGTTTGCACAGCAAGTTGTTCTCAGCACTTGCATTCAGTGAGACCTGATTTTCCCACTGTGCCTACTAAATTGAGTATAAATTCCTCCTGAAACACGGCCAAGTGCTCCATCCAAGGTTCCTGCTGGAGAGAGGAAGAGTTTAGAGCGCTCTGACAGCCGTGTGTGCAATCGAGCTTCACCCTGGTGAGCTGGAAAGGAAAAATCCTTGTGGTTCCGTTCTCTGTGTGCGTGCAAAAATGAATGCCCCCTTCACCTGGAAAATGCACTTTTCCCCACCCCCGTGTTGTCCCCGAAGCATCTGCTCCAAGTTGAGGCCGTAGGGGAACGTGTTTCCTGAGGTGATTTCCTCTGGGACAGAACATGCATCATTTATCACCTGAAATTGTGTAGTTTGGGGAGGAAATGCATGGAATTTTCCAAAGGTAGAGCTGCTTTTCTTCCACCTCACTGGAGTGCAGAGCGCAGAGCCGAACGCACGGGGTATCTCAGATCTAAATCCACGTGAGAATTGGGGGAGTGGAGAGCAGGAGCTGACCTTTACAGTTCCAAGCTGGGTAATCTCCAGCATTTTACAAGTGCCTTTATTGCTATCACCGTTTAAATTGTTCTGCACATCCAAATCCCGGGGAAATGTTGATAGAATCTCTGAGTAGGGCCGGCCTCCATCGTCGCCCTGGAGGATTTTAGGTGCTGTTGTTCCAACAAAACATGACCTTGCATTAGGCTGCCCATGGCATACGATGGACCTTGAGCTCTGCATTCATAAAACCTGATAAAGGGCACAGTTCCAGGCTCTGGGAAAAAAAAAAATTGGCTGTGCTTCTCCGATTTTATTCAGCAAGAAATTGGTGCTGTGCGTCACCGGTCAAAAGATGACTAAGCTCTGGTTATAAATGATGGAGATGATAAGGATTTACAGCCAGATTATCCCTTTTAACTCCTTTGGAGTAATACTTTACTTCTTCACCAATGAATTAGAGATAAGCAAATCTTTAAACTAGGTGTTTGCTCAGGAGCTCTGCTGGCGGGAAATGGATTTATGGATATATTAAGTGCTTTCTGGAATTAGGGCCAAAGCAGGAGGAGGCAGCAGGAGTCCAGGTTTAGGGAGCGTTTCTTGTACATCAACAGAGGAGACCTGACCTCAGAGGTTCCCTTAAAATCCAAACCAAACAGAGGGAGCTGGCTGGGGGAATCCCAGCTTTCCTGGGCTCCAGGTGGCCCTGGGATCAGCCAGACGTCCTTCTCCTCCCTCCCTTTTCCCCCTTGGAGGACGTGGTGCTGCCAGCCCTGTGCCGGTGTCCCTCGGGGCTCGGTGCCCGGAGCGGCCGGGGTGGTGACATCACGATGGCACAGATTTACATCTGTGTCCCCGAAACTGCGCAAAGAGGTGAAGGCACAATTCCAGCCAAATCCAGCTCTCCCTGCCTGCCACTCGTTGGGTTTGTGACCCATTGAACACCAGTTTTTCTTTGTGTTATGAGCACTATTCTCTTCCCCAGCCCTGCTGTGGGGCTGCAGCTTCCTCAGGAGTGGGGGAAAAAAGGAAGATGTGTCACTTTTCCGAAGTAATTCACTGTTTCCCAATGCAGGAGACCCATTAACTAATTAATTTGCCCAATTAATCACTCAATAGCTACGTACAATGGTTGGGCAAGCCACGGGCTTCATCCTGGCACAGGCTGAGTGTGCAGTTCCCATCCTGTCCCTCTCCCCAGAAATGCTGCATGTCCAGGGCCCAGGCCCAGGAAACTGGGAAAGACATTTATTGGAGCTGAGAATTGGGTTGTGTTTGGGTTTATGAGGATTTCAAAAGCCTCATCGCCTCTTTTTCTTTGAATTCGTGAAGTAGGAATATAAATTAATACAATCATAATAAACAAAGAAACAATAAACTGATATAAGGAAATTTAAATATAAATACTTTTCACAGCTAGGAGTATCAAGTAATGTAAACTGACTTGGTGTTGATGACACAATGAAGTTGTCTCAGGAGTGGGATTCCTTAATTGTGAAGTGCTTTGTAATCGCTGCAATTGCTCCAACACAAAACTGTTCCCAAGAGCAAAGAGCCCCTGGAGATGTTCTTTAGAGGAATAACAGCTGGTCTGGGGATTTTTATGTTCAACAAGGGTCTTGTTTCCTTGCTGTGGATCCTTTTAGGATAAAAGGTTAATATCCTGCTCTGGTGTAATCCCCAAGAGCCAGGCTGGAAGTACCTGGTGCTGGAAGGTCAAGTCCTGACCCAGCTATTTAAAGTTATTCTTTATTTCCCTGTGATAAAATGCGGTTTAAAACACTTTCATAACCCTTTTTTGCTCATTGTTATGAGTCACTACAGTACTAAATCTGCCCTTTTTTCCAAAATAATCATGCCTTACCCATTTGGTATATTTTCTCAGAACAGTTAGGTAAATTATCTCTCTTTTTAGTCTTAGACACTCTACAGCAGAAACCCCAAATATCGAGTATCACAGAAGCCAAGTGTCTTTCTCTGGGGGAAGGGCAGTGCTGCAGGTGACGCACAATTTGGGGTTTGAGTGATCAAACCACAAGTGCCAGTGTTCCTGTCACTGCTTTCCTCGCTTAGATTCCCTTGGCATGTGGCTTGCCCAGAGAAGCTGTGGCTGCCCCTGGATCCCTGGGAGTGTCCCAGGCCAGGCTGGAGCAGCCTGGGATGGTGGGAGGTGTCCCTGCCCAGGGCAGGGGTGGGATGCAATTGGATGAACTTCAGGGTCCCTCCCAACCCAAACCATTCCACGATTCTATGAAATAGTGAGGCCAAAACCACAGACTGTGTGTGCAGGAAGGATCTCAAACCCAGAGAGTTTTGGTTCTGATTTTTCTTGGGTTGAATGACCTGAGAAGTGGCTCACCAGGGAGTGGAACCATTTGCCCCCAGGTGGGTGGCACCCTCTTTCCCCGGGCTGACAGGACCCTTCCCTTGATCCCTTGATCCCTTGATCCCATGATTTTATGACCCCATGGTCCCACAATCGCATGTCTCCATGATCCCATTATTTATGATCCCACGGGTGTGTGTGTGTGTGTGCCGTGACTGTGCCGTGCCCGCGGTGTGTGCGGTGTGTGTGCGGTGTCTGTACCCGCGGTCCGTGCGGTGCCGTGCGGTGTCTGTGCCGTGTGTGTGCGGGGCTCCGCGGTCTGTGCGGTGNAATTAGGGCCAAAGCAGGAGGAGGCAGCAGGAGTCCAGGTTTAGGGAGCGTTTCTTGTACATCAACAGAGGAGACCTGACCTCAGAGGTTCCCTTAAAATCCAAACCAAACAGAGGGAGCTGGCTGGGGGAATCCCAGCTTTCCTGGGCTCCAGGTGGCCCTGGGATCAGCCAGACGTCCTTCTCCTCCCTCCCTTTTCCCCCTTGGAGGACGTGGTGCTGCCAGCCCTGTGCCGGTGTCCCTAACCTGCCTGTGGCCGGTGACACCAGCCTGGTGACATCACGATGGCACAGATTTACATCTGTGTCCCCGAAACTGCGCAAAGAGGTGAAGGCACAATTCCAGCCAAATCCAGCTCTCCCTGCCTGCCACTCGTTGGGTTTGTGACCCATTGAACACCAGTTTTTCTTTGTGTTATGAGCACTATTCTCTTCCCCAGCCCTGCTGTGGGGCTGCAGCTTCCTCAGGAGTGGGGGAAAAAAGGAAGATGTGTCACTTTTCCGAAGTAATTCACTGTTTCCCAATGCAGGAGACCCATTAACTAATTAATTTGCCCAATTAATCACTCAATAGCTACGTACAATGGTTGGGCAAGCCACGGGCTTCATCCTGGCACAGGCTGAGTGTGCAGTTCCCATCCTGTCCCTCTCCCCAGAAATGCTGCATGTCCAGGGCCCAGGCCCAGGAAACTGGGAAACACATTTATTGGAGCTGAGAATTGGGTTGTGTTTGGGTTTATGAGGATTTCAAAAGCCTCATAGCTTCTTTTTTTTTAATTTGTGAAGTAGGAATATAAATTAATCTAATCATAATAAACAAAGAAACAATTAACTGATATAAGGAAATTTAAATATAAATACTTTTCACAGCTAGGAGTATCAAGCAATGTAAACTGACTTGGTGTTGATGACACAATGAAGTTGTCTCAGGAGTGGGATTCCTTAATTGTGAAGTGCTTTGTAATCGCTGCAATTGCTCCAACACAAAACTGTTCCCAAGAGCAAAGAGCCCCTGGAGATGTTCTTTAGAGGAATAACAGCTGGTCTGGGGATTTTTATGTTCAACAAGGGTCTTGTTTCCTTGCTGTGGATCCTTTTAGGATAAAAGGTTAATATCCTGCTCTGGTGTAATCCCCAAGAGCCAGGCTGGAAGTACCTGGTGCTGGAAGGTCAAGTCCTGACCCAGCTATTTAAAGTTATTCTTTATTTCCCTGTGATAAAATGCGGTTTAAAACACTTTCATAACCCTTTTTTGCTCATTGTTATGAGTCACTACAGTACTAAATCTGCCCTTTTTTCCAAAATAATCATGCCTTACCCATTTGGTATATTTTCTCAGAACAGTTAGGTAAATTATCTCTCTTTTTAGTCTTAGACACTCTACAGCAGAAACCCCAAATATCGAGTATCACAGAAGCCAAGTGTCTTTCTCTGGGGGAAGGGCAGTGCTGCAGGTGACGCACAATTTGGGGTTTGAGTGATCAAACCACAAGTGCCAGTGTTCCTGTCACTGCTTTCCTCGCTTAGATTCCCTTGGCATGTGGCTTGCCCAGAGAAGCTGTGGCTGCCCCTGGATCCCTGGGAGTGTCCCAGGCCAGGCTGGAGCAGCCTGGGATGGTGGGAGGTGTCCCTGCCCAGGGCAGGGGTGGGATGCAATTGGATGAACTTCAGGGTCCCTCCCAACCCAAACCATTCCACGATTCTATGAAATAGTGAGGCCAAAACCACAGACTGTGTGTGCAGGAAGGATCTCAAACCCAGAGAGTTTTGGTTCTGATTTTTCTTGGGTTGAATGACCTGAGAAGTGGCTCACCAGGGAGTGGAACCATTTGCCCCCAGGTGGGTGGCACCCTCTTTCCCCGGGCTGACAGGACCCTTCCCTTGATCCCATGATTTTATGACCCCATGGTCCCACAATCGCATGTCTCCATGATCCCATTATTTATGATCCCACGGATGTGTGTGTGTGTGTGCCGTGACTGTGCCGTGCCCGCGGTGTGTGCGGTGTGTGTGCGGTGTCTGTACCCGCGGTCCGTGCGGTGCCGTGCGGTGTCTGTGCCGTGTGTGTGCGGGGCTCCGCGGTCTGTGCGGTGTCTGTACGGTGCTGTGCGGTGTCTGTACGGTGCCGTGCGGTGCTGTGCGGTGTCTGTAGGGTGCTGTGCGGTGCTGTGCGGTGCTGTGCGGTGTCTGTACGGTGCTGTGCGGTGTCTGT
>WEKX01027774.1:262320-302925 GCA_013390025.1 Pitta sordida
CAGTGTGTGCAGTGTGTGTGTGTGTGTGAGTTCCGTGTCCCCGCGGGCACTCCCCGGCTCTGCCCGAGCCCAGCCACAGCCACAGCCACAGCAGGGACAGGAGCCTCTGTCACCCCGTCCAGGCGGTGACAGCTCAGGGCTCTCAGGCCTTTCGCGGGTGTCCAGCCCGTGTGTTCGGGGAGGTGACAGCGACATCCAGCTCGGTGCCCGGAGCGGCCGGGGAGCGGCTGTGCGCAGTGCCAAGCTGTTTTCCAGCAGCCCCAAGCTGCTTTCCAGCAGCCCCAAGCTGCTCTCCAGCTGACCGCTGTGTGTCGGCAGGCAGGAACCGCTCCGCTGGGCTCCCCGCCGCTCCCCGTCCCCTGCCCGGGAGCGGGGCTGGCTCCGCAGGCTCGCACACGTTGTGTTCCATGTGCTGCCTCAGCACCGACAGCCTGCCCGTGGCTCCCGGGGAAGAGCGGCGAGGTGGGGATGAATGGGATGTGTTAAATTCTCCGCTAAAGGCCGGGGGAATGAATAATAAATGACGGTGACTCAAGAGCAGGGAACTCTCCCACCCTTCGTGCTCTCCGTTCCCCTTAAACTGTAGAGCCGGACGTGTGTGTCCCGTTCAGAAATGTGAAAACCGTCCCTGTGTCCTTTCGTCCTGCAGCATCCAGGGCTCGAGGAGGAGGGCTGGATGTGTGGAAGGGGAGTAGCTGCCTGCATGATGGCTTCTGTTCCTTGTGTCTTATCCCTCAGCTCGGTTCAGAGGGAGCGCCAATAACCCCCTGATCTGCGGTGCCGCAGCCCGCTGACCCCCCGCACACCCGGCTCTGCATCCCGGGCATAACTTCACAGGAAATTTAGTTTCCTTGCCTCATTAGGCATCAGAAATACAGCTCTTGTGTGCTCTGTAATGATTCAGCTGCCGCAAAGGAGAAATGTCTAACGCTGACCCCTCCGAGCAAAGGCCTGACCCGAAATTCCTGCCCCCGAGCGTGTCAGCAGCTCAGGTTCAGGAGGAACTGTGGCACGGTGGAGTCTGATAATTTATGAACCCTCCATAAATCAGGGAGACACAAGTAGACCGAGTTCCTTGAAAGATCACATTGAGACCGAGTTATTTTGGAGAGTCAATTAAGCGGCGTTTAGGCTGGCAGGGGAAATTCGTTCATTAATTAATAGGGCTTGAAGGAGTGGCGTTCTACCTACCCCCTGTTTTCAAAACACTCCTGATCCGGGGTGGTTTCACAGCCTTCCTGGGAATCAGACTCCAGGATGGGTTTAGGGCTGAGCCGTCGGTGCTTGGAGTGAAATGTCGGTCCCTTGTGCTCTGCTTTGGCTCTTCCATTGGTGTTGGGAAGCCCTTGGTGGGTCACCCTGAGGTCACTGACAGTGCTGAGTTCCTGGGAACGTGGTGGTCGTTGGCACGTGGAGATGGACTTTGTCATATTAATGTGTTACTTGTCATGTATGTCCTACATGTTCTATGTATTTTGCTTGTTTAACCCCCTGGCTTTAATGGATGAAGGTCAGTGAGTTCCAAGACTCGGAGGCAAATTCCAAATTACATTTCCCCATCAAACTGTGGGTAATGTGGAGTGAGGGATGGTCCATGCAGAGGGGAAGAGAGCTCAGGGTTTGTCTCAGAGATTCTCAGCCATGAACAGGCTGGGCCAATTCTGCTCTCATGTACCCCAGAGCAATTCCTGGCCCTGGCACAGGGTGCCCAGAGAAGCTGTGGCTGCCCCTGGATCCCTGGGAGTGTCCAGGGCCAGGTTGGAGCAGCTGAGGACAGTGGGAGGTGTCCCTGCCCGTGGAATAGGACGAGCTTTGAGGTCCCTTCCAACCCAAACCATTCCACGATTCTATGAATTTATGCCATTGGGATTCAAATATTAACAAAAAGAAATATATCAAAAGCTACAATCTGACCCTTCCCTTTTGCCACCGCGATCTTCATGCAAAAATAATTAGTCAACATAATTTTTCTCAGAATCTGAGATGCCACAGGGCATCAACCACGTCCCTCTTGCCTCCTGCCACTCCGAACTAGTGTGGTACAGAACAGGAGAACACAGAGGGTTCTTATTTATACACACAGAGTCATCCATACACACACACAGAGAAATACATCACCAACACTGATCATGGTTTCTCCCTCTTGCAGAACTGCTCCCCAGCATTTCAGCCCTTGCTGTGGCCCCCAAAACTCTTTCACAGCCCATATCCCCCAAAGGAAGAGTTTTTCCCCTCCGCAAACCGCCACAGCCCGGCGCAGCAGATGTTGATTTATGTCACCATCAGCTGATTTTCTTCTCCATTACCCTTCCTGCTGGCTGCCTGCTCGTGGAGCAGGTCCTGTCTCCGTGACAGCCAATGTCACGTCGAGTGTTTGTGCCCATCTGGGCAGAGCTTGACTCAGTCTTTCCCCGAGCCCTGGTGTCGTCACGCACACGATGCTCCCTCTGCATTATTGATGGTGCTGCCGAAGTCACGAAGGCACAGCTTTGCTGCAGGGCCTGAGCCTTTGCCTTCGCTTTAATCGTGGCTTTATCTCCTCTCTCTGTGTTTTACCAGCGTCAACAGAGACGTTTCGTGCTGCCTTCGCCACCAAACAGGAGCAGCTCCCTGCTGCTGCAGCTGCTTTACTTGGACGAGTTATGCAGATTTCTTTTTTTTTTTTCTTTTAATCTGCAAACTCAGTTATCAGAAAGCTATTTTCTAGGGGAATCCTGGCTCTTACTGAGGCAGAATTAAGAATAAACTCTTGTACAGCGAGTGCTTTGAAGATAATGAATAATTCATGTAGTGTCCCCCCCCCCCTTTCACGGTGTAACTCGGAAAATTGGGGGAACG
Source organism: Pitta sordida (assembly GCA_013390025.1). NCBI lineage: Eukaryota > Metazoa > Chordata > Aves > Passeriformes > Pittidae > Pitta > Pitta sordida. The sequence goes on from WEKX01027774.1 coordinate 265,159, forward strand.
GCATTAAAATGAAATCCCGCTGCTTCCTGGTGGAGCCAGAGGATAACTTGCTAATAGAAGTTATGGAAATTAATTCATAAAAATATGAATTCATTATGGACACAAATAGGAGTATCGATAAATAGTGGGAGACACAGTAATGTCAGGATGCACACGGGAGGGGCCAGCCCAGCCTCCCGCAGGATACAGGAGTTTTTTCCAGCTCAATTCAAACTCCCCACTTGCTGTAGCACTGAGAGGGATCCTGAACTTCTTGATAAATCGACCCGGAGCTCACAGCTTCTGCTGTAAAATGAAAGTACTCCTGGAGTGCACCAGGGTTGTTTAATAGGAAACACTTGTGTGCCACATGCAGGGCAGGGTGATGCAGAGAGCTCTTCGTGTGCATTTGTCTCAGTTTCCTGGCTCTGCCCAAGGAAAACTCTCCAAATCCATCTCTGCGAGATCAAAACTCCCCCTCCATACTCCAGCGATTCAGAGGGGGCAAAAATGGGGCATCGATTGAAGGAATTAAATGCAGCTCCCAACGAGGCTTTTTGGGGTATGGTCAGTAAAAAAAGAAGAGAAATCCATTAAATTTCCCGTGTGTGCTTTATTGGAACCCTCTCAGAACAGAAATAATGTGATCCTGGAGATGCCCTCTCCTGGTTTGGTGGCCGAGGATATCCCCCAAGGCAGGTTCCTGGGGACATTGGGTGGGTGTCACTGGGTGTTGATGAGGGCAGGAAGGCTCTGGAAGGTTCCTGGGGAGAGCCTTGACTTTGTAATGCCCTTTATCCCTGAAACCAGCCCGGAAGCAGGGCTGTGATGGCGCGTGGCATCGCTCATCCCTCTTCCTCTGGCATTTGAAGGGGACGGATGATTATGGAGATGGTGAATAGATGGAACGGGAGGATTGTTCCATCCTTTACCTTGCCTGCTTTTGCTGCAGTTTAGTCATAATAATGCGAGTTTTTGATAAGTGAGCTTTGGATTGAGTCACTGGGATCTCGAGTGAGTAAATAGATGTTGGAATTAGTCTGAGGAGCTGAGCAGAGCAATCATGTGCTGCCTGGGGGAGCTGCAGGAGAGGCGGGGGAGAGGCAAGAATCTCTGGGATCCTTGGCTCCCATTCCTGCCAGTCTGGGGGGGGGGAATCACCTTGGGGTGCCCTGGGTGAGCCCACGAGGTGTCTGAGCTCCGTTGTCACCATTGTCACCACAGCCCAGGGGAGATGGGGGCACCTGACGGGCTTGAGGGTCGACATTCCTCGTGGTGGAAGCTGGGGATGGGACACCAAAGGCAGTGACCCGGGCAGGGTGTGTGGCAGAGAGGGAAATCCTTGGAGCCACATCACCTCCCTTCCCCTGCTGGATCTCAGGATAGAAGGAAAAAGGCTTGGAAATGAGTTTGTTGGCAGATGGCACAATTCACAGCTGGAATTCAGGAACAGGAAAACACAATCTCTAAAACACCACTGTTGGCACAGCCATTTTTATTTTGGCTTTTCCTCCAATTAGAAAAATCCTGGGAACCACGAGCACAGAATAAGGAAATGGTGCACTTTCCCCCCATGTCGATGGAGCCAATAAAATGCAGCAGTTGGGGAAAATGTCCCAGCAGCCAAAGCAGTTCATCAATCTCTGCTGCCACTTCTATGAACAGATTATATAATAATGGCTCTTCTTCTACAAAAAAAAAAAGCCATAAAGGTCTCTCTCTTCTCCCCCCAAATATCACCAGGGGAAGCCATTAATTCTGCTCTGGAGTTAATCTGTTCCATCACGATGATCTATCCATTAGTGGGTATCATATATCCATTAAACCTTCCACCCTTGCACGGAGAGGAATAACAATATTTCATCCTTAAAAAGAATCTTCTATTTCGTATTTCTTTGTAAAGTGACTGATTTGTCTGACTTTTCCAGACTCCACATGCTGAGACTCTTTTATCTGAGCAGTCCAGAACCTCTTTGCTTTGCCACTGAAGGCCTCACTGGCTCCTCACTCCCTTGCCAGGCTTAACCCTTCATTCCCAGGGCCTGCATTTGGGGGAGCAATCAGGGAACACACCAATTAAGAGCCCACCAGGAGTTGGGAAGCAAATGGAAGTGCTCTGGCACAGCAGCCAGGCCCTCACAGGGTGAGCAGAGCAAGTGCTGTGCTCCTGGCAGCAGTCAGGTGGCATTTGCTGGGATAAAAACCTGCCTGCTGCAGCAGGGAGGGAAAACCCATAATATTCCTGATAAAATGAATAACACAGTCCTTGGCTCCTTGGGCCATAATTTCAGCCTTTCCTGCAGCTTGTGCAGGTATTTACACTCAAATCATACTTGGGAAGTTGCCTTTGACCAGAAGCAGAGATAATTCCGGCATTAAAGTTGAGATTGTGGGACACAACTCGTCAACAAGGAGTAAATTCATGGAAATATCCAACCATGGATCAAAGCAGGACAGGGCCCTGCCTGGGATAGTCAAGGAACCGTCTCAGGATGAGGTTCTGGATTCCATGGGCTTCCAGGGAAAGCCTAAAAAAGGCTGTTTGGCTGTCAGCATGTCTGTGAAATGAGAAACAAGTATCAATTATTGTCTTTATGAGATCATATAAATATTTACAAATAGATTTAATTCCAGCACAACCAGCCAAGGGGCCACCAGAATGTGGAAATTCCAGCCACAGGGATCCTGGAATTACTGTAAATGAACCAACAGCTCTGAAACAAGACCTTCCTGTCATCTGCTCTTTATATCCACAGAATGTAACGCCGCTACACAATTCAGAATATTTCATTTTGCTGAGCTGTTATTCCTTCTGTTCCTTCCATGACTCCACCCCATCCCTGCTAATTTGCATGGCAATTAACAATAATGACTTTTCACCCCAAACCCCAGGGAGAAAACACCAAATCTCTTCCCCTCCTTGCAGGGGATTAAATATGACCTGAAACCCAGAGTCTTCACCAGCACTTTGGTGCCTTTCCACTGCTTTTACCTCCTTATTCCCAAAGGAAAAAAGGCTGTTATTCCTGCAGGAGTGCCAGGCTGTGATGCATCATTTATTGTGGACAGCAGGTGACTGGTGCTTTACATTGATCTCCAAATGAACACTATTGTTGCTTGGGTTTTGTTTCCTGCAGCTTTCCCGACGAGCTTCGTGTTTCTCTCGGTGACAAGATGACAATTCATATTTTCACCAAATGATCCAGTGACTCATCCTATTAACTCTGCTGGAATACACACTTCCCATCGTCCTGCCACGGTGAGTCCAAGGAATTCTGTGTTCTTTCTGGAAATGTTCCTCGGGAGTTAGTCCGTAGTATGGGTTTGGTGGCGCTAATAACTCCTCAGCGATGACCACAGCCCCAAATATTGCACATTTAAATTAGGGAGATATTTTGGAGCATTAAAAAGACTCTGCCTCATCCCATGGGATTCACAGGGCTTGGTTTGCCTGGAGGCCCAGGCAGGAGGCACCTGGTGTGTCGTGGGAATTGAGGTGAATCCATCAAATCTCTGCCCTTGGAAACGTTGCCCTGTGAGGGGATCCCCATCCAGCTCAAAATGAGCGTGCCATGAGTCACGATGGAAAATCTGCCATCCAAAAAAAATCCCCAGGTCTCCAGGATGAGATCATATGGATTATGTATTCACACTGATTGCTCTAATTAAACTGCTCCTTGTGTCCCTCCTGAGAACTCCCAGCTCATCCAGGCAATATCCTGTGACATTCCAAGTGTTGGCTGCCCAGGTCCTTTTCCCAGGCTTGGGCTCTGCACATCATTCCCTGGTGGGAGAAAGTGCAGCACATGGAAACATGGATCCACAGGATGGTTTGGAGTGGGAGGGACCTTAAATCCCATCTCATTCCATGGGCAGGGACACCTCCCACCATCCCAGGCTGCTCCAACCTGCCCTGGGACACTCCCAGGGATCCAGGGGCAGCCACAGCTCCTCTGGGCACCCTGTGCCAGGGCCTCCCCATCCTCCTCCCAATATCCCAATTCCTTCCCAGTATCCCATCCAACACTCCCCTCTTTCCCTTAAAGCCTTTTTTGAGTGATTTTGTTATTCTGGGGTAACTCAGTGGTAACTGTGCTGAAAACTTGTGGCAGCTCCCGTGTTCTCTGGAAATAAGGGGATAAATAAACACCTTCCCCACGTGCTTTAGCAGTGATGAGAGGGAAAAATTCACAAAAACCCTGTGAAACCAGTGTAAATATTTCCCCATTTAGGTTCCCCAGATGATTTACTGCTTCTGCATGTCTCATACACGTTCAAATTCCCACTGGAACTCCTTCCACGTTTGACATTCCTGCCTTCGGAGCTTATGTCAGCTGCAGGCCCCAAGTAAGTGAGGAAAACACTTCCCAATGCCTGGATTAATGTGGTTTGGAATTAAAACTTTAGCAAGAGAACCTGGGAGTCATTAGTGATGGAGGAAAAGCTAGGCAGGGACCTGAGGGAAGGCTGGGAGTGTTTCTAGAGTAACCCCCCAAAACAAGGTCACTGTGATTTCATCTCTCTTCTAGCCTCTCCTCCCAGGTGCCAAGGGACAGGGGGAGAGGGAACAGCCTGAGGCTGTGCCAGGGGAGGCTCAGGTTGGGCATCAGGAGGAATTTCCTCATGGGAAGGGTGGGGAGGCCTTGGGGGTTTGGGGTCCCCATCCCTGGAGGTGTCACTCGGTGTCAAGGTGGGGGTGGATCACGGGTGCACGACCTGGGAGGACTTTTCCAAGCCCAGCGATTCCCTGAGCTGTAAAATCAGGGAATTTAAACTTGTCCCCACACAAGTGCAAACAAAGGGAACTGGAGCAGCTTTGCTGTGACCCAGGGGGGAACAGGAAAAAGGGAAGGGCAGAGGATGCACAACCCCCTCAGCTGGATCCAGCACATGGTGAAGCCTTTGGAAACACGCTGGAGCCACACTGAGGGGTGGATAAAAAGAGAATCCAAACAGCTCCTCAGTAAAATCCGAGCTAAATTTGATGAGGCTGTTCTCTAGACTGAGTGTCTGTCGCTGTGAGGGTTGGGGGGAACATGAAAGCTGCCATTAGTGCGGCACATTTGCTTCATTCACATGGAAATTCCTCTTTTCTTTAATGAAGCTGGTACGTGGCAGAATGCTAAGAGTGGTTAACAAAACCTTTCAGCATCATTTCATCCCAAAATCAGAGTTGCTTGGTCCAAAAAGAAAATGGGAGCTTCTGATTTCAATATAAAAATAAATAATCAAATTTCACGACGTTCCGTTCAATGGTCCCACAGGATCCAAATGTTTTTCCATGTTGTGACCACTCCATCAGCTCAAGGTGACCACTCAAGGACAGGCTGGAACTTGAAAAGGGGGGAGATATTTTTCTAACCTTAAAATAAGGATAATATGTCACAAAGCTTGACTAGGTCTGATCCATCTTGTTCTGTGCTTCTCCAGCCAGTGGATGTTAAAGAAAACACCTTGAAAACTACTTTGGCTCGATGCTTTATCTGGCAGAGATCTTAAATCAGGCAGGATTCAGGGTCTGTTGTGGTTTATGGCAACATTTTAAATCCCACAACCAGAAAACTAAGAAAAATCACTAGGAGGGAGTCTCAATAAATTACAATTATCCCATCCAAACCTCCCCTCCTTTAGTTTAAAACCACCCCCCTTTGTCCCATCACTCCCTGCCCATGTAAAAGGATCATCCCCCATTGCAAACATCTCCAGTTTCCAAAGAATAAAGTGATTTTCCAGCCTCTTTTCCCACTCCCTTGTCTTTGGCTTCATCCCCGTGTTGTGATCCCTTGCAGGGAGTTCCCTTCGTGTTTCACACAACACTTTAACTCATTCCAGTCTCAATATTGCTGCTGATTTATTGTAACTGAGGTTACTGACATAAATAATAACTCCTGATGTTGGCCTGAGCTCCTCATAAATTTGTAAATAAATGAACTGCTTTGAGAAATCAGGGTCCTGATGGCTCTAAAACTGCCAGGAAATTCTTCTGGTTGCCACACAAATTTGAGGAAAAGAACATGAGGAAATCCTTCTAGGAAAGTGCAGGGCTTTGGGTTGGGTTGCAAACTGGAAGCAAATTAGTAAATAATAATAATAATAATAATAATGACAAGGAAGGTTATTTAGTTTTAGCTGCAAATTAATTAGACTCTTGAAAACTTAATTCCTGTTTTCCCTAGGAGATTTCCCTCACTTGTCAAAGCTGAAGGTGTTATTGCAGCCCAGAATTCTTAGTGTTTATCATAAAACATTAATGTGGAGGCTCTGAACTCCCAAAGCCTCCCAAGATTCCCCAGGAATCACTTCAGAGAAATGACATTTGGAGATACAACTCTCCAGCACAAAAGAGAGATTTACTGACATTACCTTTTCCTCTCAGCATATTGCAATAAAATAACTGAAAACACGGAGCAATAAAGGGAGGATTTCGGAGCTTGTTTAGGGGCACTTCCACCCCCCGACTCTCCAAGTGTTTGAAGAGGGTCCCTCTGCTAAAAAAGGGGGTTGAATTTCAGCATCTGTGCCCTTTCTTTTACATCACACCATCAAAAAGGTCCAAGTCTTGCAATATCAGAGAAATCCCATCCCAAAAACTGCTGCTCAGACAACTCTGACAGCTCCGAGTTCCCTGGTGGATCCACCGTCATCTGATTTATCAAAGGCTGGAATTGATGCTCTTGGATTCCATGACTGACACAGAGACAAAAGGGCAGCAAAAACATTGAAATAAAAAACCTCTCCTTCCAACTTCTCTCTCTCTCTGCCCAGGGTTTGTCCCACTTCCAAAATTCCCAGTGGCTTCTGGTGATTTTTAAGGACTAAGTTGTTGTTAAAGGATGTCATAAAGGCTCTGAAGGATGGGCGGAAGTTCCTCATATTAATAGTTTTAAAGGAACAAGCAAAGAATTATAATAAATATTCAATGGTGAAGTCACAGACACGTGAAATGGGCAATTTCTCTCCCTTTCAGCTGGAAATGTTGTGTTCTCTCAAGGTCTGCAGGAATGTCCAACTTTGAAAACACCCGTCCAATCCCAAACATCTGGTGGGTTCCCTTCTCTGTAACGAGGCCAGAAAGGTGCCTGGGGTTCCATATGCTCCAGATCAGCTTGCTGGGAGCTGAAATTCCAGCAGAGCCACGTGAAACACGGCTCTGTCATATCCCCAAGCCATTTGTCAGCTCACAAGCGACTTGAAATCGCTCAAACCATTCCAGAATGTGGAAGGCGAAGGCGAGGGGAAGGGAAATGTATGACAACGTACATATGTGATTCCTGCTGGTGGAGGAACAACAGCACAGGCTTTTCAGCTGCTCAGGGGGATTGGATTGGGTTTTTATTCCTGAAATTTGCCTGGAAAAAGAAAAAAAAAATCTGTCTGAGCCATCTGCCTGCAAGAAACACTCGTGGTGTTTCAGCAGCGGCTTCTCGGTGTTGGCAGATCCCCAAAGGCTCGTCTCCCACCCAGCTGGTGACTCACCCAGCCTGGGCACCACCTGAGTGGCACAGCTCATTGTCAAATGTGAGGCTGTGAAGCCAAGGTACAATTTGAAATGGAGGAATTCCAGAGTTTGAGGTTTATCCCGTGATTCCACGGGTGCTTCTTTCCAAGCTGTCTTGGGAAGTTCTCTCCCCAAACTATAACTTGCAGCATTGGTGTGTTAATGCAGGAACGTGGTTAATGGCTTGAAATGGGGTATTTTGCCTCAGAAACACAGTGGAAACAGCTTAACACTGATCAGGTGCTGAGTTCCTAAAGCACAGGGGGTATTAGAGGATGAGGGTGCGTGGGTGATCCAGAGAGACCAAAGCTCACCCATGGCACTCACTGGATAAAGAGTGAGCACGTTCCTCATTCCTGCTTTTCACAAGACCTTCCTGCTCTTTCAGTAATTGAAGTATTCAAACCACTGAAGATGAAGGACGATTTGCAGGCAAGGCAGAAAGAGCAGATTTGCTCCTTTTAGCTCTTCACAGTGCAATGTGTTTGGAGTTTCATTCCAACCACCAAGCCCTCGGTGTAATGAGCCTCTGAGTAGTTTGCAGTTGGGTCTGCATGGTTTGCTGCACCGACTTTGAGTCATGGCTTAGACAACAACGTGCTGGTGCCTCAGCGCGATGAAAACCCAGGTACATCAAAATTCAATTAAAAGCCTGTAACGAGTGCAGTGGTTGACTCAGACCGTTAACTGGGGTTGTGTCACTGGAAAATGAACTGGCTTTGTCACTTCACTGTGGAAGGACGACTGAAGTTTGGCACAGCCAAGGGAAATGTCTGACTCTGGGGTATTGGAGGAAGTTCTAACATTTGTCCTTAATTTCTCCTCCCTCTTTAGCCGCCTGACATCACAATGACCGAGGACTCAGACGACAGATTCAGTTGTCTCACCTGGGATCAGATTAAAATCCTGGACCAGGTTTTAGCTGAGGCCATACCTATTCATGGGCGAGGGAACTTTCCGACGCTGGATGTAAAGCTGAAGGACATCATCCACATGGTGAAGGAGCAGCTCCTTGAGAAGCAGATCCACGTCAGGGACATCCGCCTGAACGGCTCCACAGCCAGTCACATCCTGGTCAAGCAGAATGGGACCAGCTACAAGGACCTAGACATCATTTTTGGGGTGGAACTTCCAAGCGAGTTCGAGTTCCAGATCGTTAAGGAAGCAGTCCTTAATTGCCTGCTGGACTTCTTGCCAAAATGTGTCAATAAGCAAAAAATCACCGCCCAGACCATGAAGGACGTCTACGTGCAGAAGATGGTCAAAGTCTCCACCGACCACGACCGCTGGAGTCTCATCTCCCTGTCCAACAACAGCGGCAAGAACGTGGAGCTGAAGTTTGTCAGCTCTCTCCGGCGGCAGTTTGAGTTCAGCGTGGACTCCTTCCAGATCATCCTGGACTCCATCCTCAGTGTTTACAGGGCCTCCGACCGCCCGCTGGCGCAGGACTCTCACCCCACCATCATCGCCGAGAGCATGTACGGGGACTTCAACGAAGCCATGGACCACCTGAAGTACAAACTGATTTCCACCAGGAACCCCGAGGAGATCCGAGGGGGCGGCCTCCTGAAGTACAGCAACCTCCTGGTTCGTGACTTCAAGCCGGCAGATGAGGCTGAGATCAAATCTCTGGAGCGTTACATGTGCTCCAGGTTCTTCATTGACTTCCCAGACGTTGCAGAGCAGCAGAGGAAAATCGAGTCCTACCTACGCAACCACTTCATCGGGGAGGAGAAGAGCAAGTACGACTACCTGATGACCCTGCGCAGGGTCGTCAACGAGAGCACCGTGTGCCTCATGGGCCACGAGCGGCGGCAGACTCTGAACATGATCACCATCCTGGCTTTGAAAGTGCTGGGAGAGCAGAACATCATCCCCAACGTGGCCAACGTGACGTGCTTTTATCAGCCCGCTCCGTATATCAGTGACAGAAACTTCAGCAACTACTACATTGCTCATGGACAGCTCCCCGTCTTCTACCAGCCGTACCCCCTCCACATACAGCTCCAGAGCGGGATGGTTTAGGAACACGCCGACCTCCACAGCTCCCGCTCACACTCCTCTCTCTTCCCAGTTCTTAATAAAGGCCTCATTAAAGCCAGTTTTATCAGCACTCCTGAGTTAAGGACAATATTTTTGTGCAAGTTGCCAAAGTTCTTTTGGTTGGTCAATGTCTAAATCACCGTTGAGCAGGTTGTGAAATACGTGAAGTGTCCCGTCGCTCGTGAAGTGTTTATACCTTGGGCTGTATTTTTTTGCTATGAAAAGGGAAGGGTATAAATTATTCTAATTTTATAAAATGAAATGCACTAAATTCTGGGTTCTCTAAAAATAATAATAATAATAATAGTTCTGAAGGAAAATGTCAGTAGTGTATATGAAAAACGAAGCCAGTGAAATACCTCTGAGTAGAAACGCCTGGTGGTGGAAGTGGTCGTGCTCTGGGTACATCAGATCATCCCTCAGTTATGTCCGTGTGGTTCCAGCAACATTTCTTTGCAGCACCTTTGAAAAAAACCACGTTGGTGGGTCATCTCTTGGTGGTGTGGGCTCTGCTTCACGGGCCAAGTGTCCCTCAGGTCACAGCTCTCCTCACCAGAGCACTGGTTGGTCCTGGGGAGCAGGAAACACCCCTGCCAAGAGCAAAACCTGCCTTTTGTGCATCCAAAATTTCCACTGATGGGAAGGAAAGATGTGGCTGCTCAAGTCAAGCAGCGTCAGACCCCAGGACCTGCCTCACAGCTAATGAAAGCTGTAAGAGATGCAACTATTCTGATTAAATTGGTCTAGAAAACCAAGGCAACAGAATGAGAAAGGAGGTGAAAATTGAGCACACGGGGTTCACTCTCTGTTGCTAATTTGCCATCGATCTGAGCTGCTTCAATGCACAACAAAACGGGGTCAGGAACAAAACAAAAAGCCCAGGACTGCGTTGTTTGTAGGGGAATTAAAACAACTGCTTTGCATTTGCAAAAAAAAAAAAATCATTTTGTATTAGCAACATCCTGCGTGCGTTTAAATTCCTGCACACGCACACACCAGTAGCAGAGGAAGATTCAGTCAGGAAGCAAAACAATTAGCACCAAGATTTTTTTGTGTGTGTTTACCAAAGATAAGTTCTAAACGTGTCACATAAGTGCCTCCCTGTGCCAGCTGCTCCGTGAGGGTGGGGATGGCGTTGGGAACAGGGCCGGAGGGCTCCGGAATTTGGGAAAGGGAAACTCAGCCCCTGGGGTTGTGAAGGGTTTGCAGCAGGGAAGGTCCAGGATGAGCAGGTTGGGGACAGGTGGATCTGAGGTGAGAGGTCCCCAAACTGAAGGAAGAGCAGGGACAGGAGATTGAGGAGGGCTGTGGGTGTCCAGCTGGACCAGCAGAGCTGTGGAGTTCTGACATCCCAGCCTGACGTGTCCCTGGGTCATTCCATGAGTTCCTGCTCTGTCCCCCATCCCCTCCTGCTGCAAACCGGTGGCCGCACTGGGTTGATTTACAGCAGCTGGGAATTTCTTCTCATTGGGCATGAGCATTGGATTTGTTTCACCCAGAAATACGTAAATGTGCTGCTTTAAACCCAACGTTTCTCAAATGGCCCTGAAGTCCTGCTGCCACAGTGAGATGTAGCTTCCCTTCTCCCGCTCCCTTCCCTCTGCAGTTGGACAAAGAACTGTTCAAAGACAACTTTGCTGACCATCATCGCTCAAGTCAGCTCTTTTCTGTAAAATGTAGAGCAAAAACTGATGTTTCTGCAGTGTAAGGAGAGTTTGCCAGTTGCTGACTCGTTGTGTGGTGTCACCCATGAATGCAGTGCTGTCACTTTGGCTGATTTTTCAGGTTTGGTGCCATTTTGTGTCTGAAAACACACTTGATTCCACTTCCACGAGTATCTTTCCATTGGCTAAACTCTATTTAATAAAATCCCCAGTTCTAATTGCTCTGTTATCAGCTGTGATAACACCCTGTTTGCATGAAAGCAGGAGCAAAACAGAGTGAAAATGGTGGTTTGGTTTTAGTCATTTTTTAAAATTGAGTTCTTTGGGTGACAAAGGAGACTTTTATATTTGGTTTGGTGTTTGCCAAATTAAACAACACTGTGAAATCCCGTCAGAGCCTTACACAGGTTTGTCCCTGGCTGTGTGACCTCCAGGGATGGGGAATCTGAGGGATCAGGAATCCAAAATATCTGGAGTTTCAGAAGGAGCAGGGCTCCAAAACTCCCCAAATTTATCTGAAAAATCTCAGCCCATCTGCACTGACCTTCATGTGGTGTAGCCACTCCTGGTTTCCCTGGCAGAGGGGTGGAGAAATGGGTTGATTTTCTCCAGAACCAGGAAACGGGTCAGGAAAAAGGAGCATTTTCAACATGTCTGACCCTGAGAAATACTTCAAAAAAACTTGGGTTTAACCAACAAGTCGAAATATTCTTGAGCCAGATGTTGGGAGAAGGATCAGGAAGGGTGGAATCGTTTGGATTTGTATAAAGCAACCTTGTACAGGAAATTCATCTAAATGTATATATTGAATTCTGTTCCATCTCCATCCATACCCCCAGGTCAGGCAAGGAAGGGCTCAGCCAAAGCCCAGGCTGGGCTTTGCATCCCAGGAAAGAGGAAAGGACTTAGAGGAGGATTTACAGGTAGAGGTACAACATCAATATGCAAAAATCTCTCAGGTATCAATCAACCCTTTAAATTATTGGGGGGAAAAAAGGTCTATTTCTTACCTAGAGGTAGATGGGCTCTGAAGTGAAGTGAGGTCCAGGATTTTGTTCTGCTTGCAGGACATTGAGATCAGCGTGGAAAACAAAATATTGGAATCTCTTCTCCAGTTGTTCCTGATGTCACCACGAGCAAATATAAACCTGCAAAGAACAGAGGGAGTTTTCTCAGTCCCAGTCTCCCGAGCTTCATGTTTGCATTATAATTATATCTCGTTGTTACAATCTGTTCCATGATTATTATACCTGGAAATTGTAATGCTGGTTTTATTTAATCACATCAAAATCCTTCAGGTTTACAGCTTCGAGTAATCAAATGTTGTCAGGACTTAAGTGTTACAGTTTCAAGTGCTTTCCTAAAAAAATGTCATTTTGAATTTTTTGTTATGTTGTAAAAGGTCTCTTTGAAGCAAACACTTTATGGTAGTTCCTTTCAGATGTATTTTGTGAGCTTTCTACTCGACACAAAGGTTTTTGCAACGGGTGAAAGAAATGGGAAGTTGTCCTGAGTTGATCCTGCAGATCTGGGGGGATGTTCCAGCCACAGAAATTGGGAATAATCGGGAATTCCACAGGTGTGGGTGTCTTGATTTGCAGAAATACCTGGAGAAAGGGCAGCGAAGAGACCTGGGCGAGTCAACAGCTCAGTCTTGGTTACTTCGATCCAATTAATTACCAGGGAGGGTGTCTAGGGCAAAACTGTCACAGATGGAATATTTCACGTCGTGTGCCATCTGCAGCTGCAGGGAAAAAAAATACTGTAATGCTAAAAATGTGTCTGAGAGCCACCAGCTCGTAGGTTGTTGGTCCACAGCATCGCCTGGTGCCTTCGGGTGTTGGGGAAGTGATGGTTAAACGACGTTTTGTTCAACTTTTGGTTCATTGGAGCATCTTTGTTGGGTTTTGTCCAACAGCCCCACTGGGGGTGCTGGAATTGCAAGAGAAGCTCCGAGTTGGTTCCATTTGCTCAGGTGGAGAAACCACCAGCTCGGATTTGTCAGGGATCCACCAGCAGAGCCCAGGGAAGGTTCTGGAGCAGCCGGGTCCCGGTGGATCTCAGTTACGTTGGAATGGCTCTGTGCTCGTTGTCAACAGGCTTGTGTCAAATACTCCCATTTGAAGTGCCTAGATATATATTTATATAATGAAAACATGACTGTCTGCTGGGTGAATAAAATTGGTTCTTCAATGACAAGTGATTTGACTTTACATTTTACCCACCCTGGTTGCACATTCCCATGGATCTGATCCCATGTTTATCCAGCCTGGGGGACTTCTGTCGCACACAAACATGACCAATGCTGGTGATGTTGGACCAAAGTCAGAGAAACTCCTTCAAGCTTGGAGTTTCCAGCTCATCCCAGTTACATTTATGGTTGTTGACGGATTTTCTGGCTTTTGGGAGGTGGGGATTTGGGATTTTTTTGGTTGGGTGAGGGTTTTTTTTGTTCCACGAGTTGGGTTTGTGCTACTGCTGATCAATTCCATCATAATTTCAAAGAAAGGCAAGACAACATTGTTCTTTCTCTCTGGGGGGGTTGGGTGTTGCCATCCCGTGAACCCTCCAGTGCTTTGCAGAGGATGAACCTGCCACAGCTGAGAGGTCAGTAATCTCCAGTTTGGCCTCTTTCTGTGTTGATTGTGTAGGATGAGACTCCCTGGGGTTCACCCCCAGCCAAGGAGCTGCTGCTTGGTGGGAATGGGGAGGAAAACCATGCAGGATCCTGTGCCTTGGCATCCCCACAGTGCTGGAGTGACCCCCCCACCCTCCCCAGCTGTGTCCCAAAGCCCTCTGTCACCCAGCAATGGTGAGATCTGTGGCATGGGAAGGGGAATGTCCATCTCTTGGGAAGGGCAATCTGCAAACCTCCCTCTCCCGTTGACTCAGAATGACCTTCAGAGTTTCCCCCCTTCTCTTCCTTGGTGCCCTCCCGAGCTCTGGAGGAGGGAGGGCACCGAGACCCCACACTCTGGGGATACCTTTTGCTGCAATTCCATTCAGCAGTGCTCAGATCATCTCCTTTCCCCTGTTTTTCACGCTGGAACGGGCACATTTTTGTGAAAGCCTTGCCGTTATTTCACCATTTGATCATCATTTCATTTCCTGAGCGTTTCTTTTCTTTTCAGCAGCCAGATTTTGAAGAGTCTGCTTCTTTATCAAATGGGAAGTGGGGAGGCAGCCCACATATGGGGGTTTCCTTTCCTTAAATACCCACCAGATGCTTTCCTGGGGAATTCAAAATCTGAGGGAACACACCAAGCTGAGGAAGGGTTGTTTTGTTCCAGTCCCTGCCACCCCCATTTTTTCTGCTCCATCAATCTCCAGCATTAAATACTATTTCATAAGCAAGTGATTTTCTTCCTCTTCCCAGCTGCTTCCATATTCAGCTCCATTTCATCCTGTGCCATTGCAGGACCTGCGCTTCAGAAATCACAATTAGTTACCATGGAAAGCAATTCAATACTGTCATAAATACCCTCCAAGGCTGCTCACTCTGCTCCATGGAGCAAAATAGAAATAAAAAGAAGCCCTCCCGAGGCCTGGCCGCAGATCATGGCTGGGTGCGTTCATGGGCAAGCGTGTGCTTGTACATATACAGAGTGATGTTATTTTTAATCCAATTTTCCTGGTGTTTGGGTGTAAGTGAAGGGCAAAGCACTCCACGATGCTCCCCCACAGACTCACCCTCCATGAGCCCTTTCTCTCCATCCTATATTTATTTTTCCTCTAAATGTTCCGTTCTCTTGTTGATAAGAGTTGATTTTGCTCTCATCCTGGTTTGCTCTCCGGAGTAAACAGGGACACGATGCTGCCCATATGTTGCTGGATTTCTGCACACACAAACACACACACACACCCAGGTGACATTTCGGTGTCCCCAGCAGCTTCCTTTGACATCCCCACATTCCTGGTGTCCTCCACCTTCCCACATTCCCTGGGGAGGAGGACACGGCTCTGCTGGAGACTCTGTGACCCCATGGTGCTCCCCCCCTTCATGCCAACAACTCCTTCCTGCAGGGTTTTATCAGCCCCTGACATTTCCCAGACAATGGGCTGAAATTGCAGCTCGTGGTTCTGCCTGAAAGATAAAAACGGATATTGGAATATATTCCTTTTTATTGTGCTGCACTTGCCAGGTAATGACATTGTCCAAGCAAGGGTCTGGGTTCTCCTCCTGCCTTGAATGGCTTATTTACCCCCCAGGGCAGGAGGCAGAGCTGGGAACTTCTTTTATTAAAGTTCCAACAACTCCTTACACTTTTTTAAAAAGTTGATTACGCTGCACGTCCCAGCCCAAATACTCAGTCAGAGAATCATGGAATTGTTCGTGCAGGAAAAGACCTTTAAGATCTCGTTTTCAAACAGGAGGCAGAAGGATGTCCATGAGAAACAGCATCACAGCTGTCAAATTTAATAGTGTGGGACAGGCACAGCTGGTCTGATGCTGAGCACTACATCACTTATTGCATCAATCTGCTCTTTCATTAAATACTGTACTCACTCAATTAATGTCTCACCTCTTACTCCGGGAAACCAGAGTGCCCCAAATACTTCCACCCCAGGAGCGAGGCAGGCCCTCACTGGGGCTGCCCCAGAGACACCCCTCAGTGTGTGATTTTGTGCTTTTCTGAACTAAAACGGGATTTCCCCACCTGGTTTTGAAGTCAGGTCATACCAAGAGAACAGGAGACAGTTCAAAAACCAAGGACAAGCTGTGGGAGAGCGCGGCTGAGGTAAATGTAGGGAACATGAACATCCAGAAGCAGGGAAAGCCAAGGAGGAAGGACCCCAACCTGTGTGGGGGTGAGGTTTGGTGCTCTTGGCTTTGCCACTTTGGCCCAGAACAGGAACTTTGCCGTGTCCATCTCCTGCCCACTGACCATGAAGGAGCCTCCGTCCCGCTCCTGCCGGGCACCGCAGCTCCATGGAAACACGGCTGGACACCGTTATTTGTGGCACTTCAGTCACCCTGGAAACAAAGTAGATGCGACCAGACATGACTTTTAACACAGCTAATTATGTCATTAGTGTCAGTCCCACTTAACGACTGGCACAGCCCTTCCCTGGGCTGGCGTTGCCATGGCACTGACCCGGCTCCACTCCTCTGTGCCAGGACCATGGCCAGGTGTCCCAGCTCTCTGCTGCTCCTCCCAGGACACCTTTGTTGGCTCCTCAGAGCCTGCATTGGCTAAAAGAGACTATTTTGGGGCCAAGAAAGTGCTGATAAATTGGGTTAGATTTTTATGAACATTTCCCCATCTCTACCTTCAGCCTCTCCTTCCTCAGCTCTGCTCCCGCCTCAGAATCCGCTGAGGAGAAAGAATTCATTCCATAAAAAAAATCATTAAAAAGAAGAGCAACGTGAAAACTTCCCTCCCTCTTTCCCAGGACTCCCCAGTCTGTGCCAGCAGCGTGGATTCAGCATTTCAAGGTTTCTGAATGACTCAGAGGAGCCTTTGGTGAGTGTCCAAACCATTCATCACCTGGCACAAGCCTCTGGCTCCGTGGGGACCGTGAGCACGTCCAAGAGCCGTGTCCAGCCAGGAAATGCTGCACCAAGAGCCTGCCAGGCTCCTGAGGGAATCTGAGGGCCACGGGCCAGAGGGAAAACACTGCTGCTTCCTCCTCAGTGGGACAAGCTTGGAGCCAGATCAGCGCTCACGGGTTTGGGGAGGTTGAACAACATTTCAGCCACACAAACACACACGAGCAAACAGCCCTGTAAAGAGCCAATAAATGATGCTCAGAAGGAAAAAAACCCACTAAATTATTAAATCCCTGTCCCAAGGGCTGCACAGCCTCGCTGGAACTGCTGTGATGGGTGGGCTGGTGGGGAAATTCAGGATCCAGCTGTTCCAGAGGTGTCCCCACGGCCTGGCTGTGGCTGGCAGCATTTTGGGGGTGGAATGTGTGTTGTGAGAGGCTGGTGCCCCCCTCAGAGCCACAGGTGGTGGTTTCTGAATGAGGGGGGATGAACTGATGGGCACGGTGGGGATTTGAAGGCTGAAGCTGAGGACACTGTGCATTTAGAGAAATCAGTTAAAAGTAACGGAAATCACTGAACTGCCCCTGAGAACCACGTGTGGCTGCTCCCCCTCACCTAGGAGAGACAAATGGCCTCGTTAGCAGGTGCTAATCCGTGGATCCAGCAGGGCTGGAGGCACAGGTTTGACCAGGGAACATGGAACGTGAGGGGAGATGGATGTGGTGGAGATGTGCCCAAAGCCCCAACAATAAATCCAAGCCCAGGGGATGTTTTGCAGCAGAAGACAAATAATGCAGTTGTGCACTGTTTTCCTGGGGGTTCAGCTCCACGATTTAAATGCAATTTAAGTTTTTTACTCTGTTGGTGATGCTTATATTTAAATACTCACCTCACAGGGCCCTGGACATGCACATACCTCTGACAGTCCTCTCCATCCACCTTGGGGTTCCTCTGGCTGCTCTGGGCTGCAGCTTTTTCTTGCACTAAAGAAAAAACAACAGTAAAATGATG
Source organism: Pitta sordida (assembly GCA_013390025.1). NCBI lineage: Eukaryota > Metazoa > Chordata > Aves > Passeriformes > Pittidae > Pitta > Pitta sordida. The sequence goes on from WEKX01027774.1 coordinate 282,845, forward strand.
TGTCTTTGTAGAGGAAACAATGAGTCGAGAGTAGGAATAAAAGGAAACAGGTGGCTCCTGACTGGAAACTCTTCCTTGCAAGGTTTGGGTTTGAGGGAAGTAATTCCTGCTCCCACCTTGTCCTTTTTTGCCCCAGGCCTGAGAAAAAAAGGCAAAAGGGGAGGGTGGGCACTGTCACCCCCATCAGCAGTGGGGTCTGGGCTTCTCTCCCAGATTCCTGTGGGGAAAACCTCAGGAAAAGGCAGAGCTGAAGGGCCTCAACACAGAGGCAGAACCTAGTCATGGTCATTGCTCTCCATGGACGAGGGGAAGGGGATGGGAACAGCTTCACACTGGCAGGGGCAGATGGGGGAGTAGGAAGGAATTCCTGGCTGGGAGGGTGTGCAGGCCCTGGCACAGGGTGCCCAGAGAAGCTGTGGCTGCCCCTGGATCCCTGGGAGTGTCCAAGGGCAGGTTGGACAGTGGGAGGTGTCCCTGCCCAGGGCAGGGGATGGAATAAAATGATCATTCAGGTCTCTCCCACCCCTGTAATTCCATGGGTGCACAGTGCTGTGCCCCAAGGACCCTGGCACAGACTCAGCCCAGCCCCGAGGGAGGTGCCAATCCAAGGATTTCCAGCACCATTCCCACTCCCACAGGAATCCCAGGTGCCCATCAGCTCCAACCTGACTCCAGCTGAGGAGCACCTGCTCATAAATATCCCCAAATCCTCCCACATCCTGTTTGCATCATCCTGCCTGGGAGAGAACATGAGTAAATGACTGACTCACAACATCTTATTCCCCACATTTCATGCAGCTTTGGAGTTTTTCCTTGTATTTCACATTAAGGTGCTTTTATAACCTTCATTGCACAAGAACACAAATAGCTCTCGAATTCATAAATATGGAGCAATCAATGTATTTTATTTTGCAATTATTGTGATAAACAAAGGGGGTGTTTCGGTGCCGCTCGAGTGTGCTCTGTAAGTAATGCCTCTCATTGGCCTTTAATTGTAAAGGATTTGGTAAACGAGCTTTAAAGGGTTCATTAGTATTCGTTAGGCACAAGCCACCCTACATTTGGTTCAAAATTAATGAAATGTAACCGTTGTCTCCCCTCCTGACAGGGCTGAGGCACAGCCCAGCTCAAGGCAGGGTTACTGCAGGTGTATTTTAGTGTTTCCTCCCAAAATCTGGTGAGGAAGGTTACAGAGGAATAAATACACCATTGATACAAACTATTTTTAGCTCATGGCTGTACAACCAAAAAAGGCGGGAGCACTTAATTATTTTAGGGGATTTTCAGGCTGAAGTTCTCTGCCCAGCTGGGAAAATGAGAATTGGAGTCCCCCCTGAACATTGGGGTTGGGGTTCTAAAACACTTCCATGAGCTTTACCAAGATTTGGGATGTCCCAGTGCTCACAGAATCACAGAATCACAGAATCACAGAATCAGTAAGGTTGGAAAAGACCATAGAGATCATCAAGTCCAACCTATCACCCGTTACCTAATCTAATCTAACCTGTTACCTAACCTGACCTGTTGCCATCCTACTACCAACACCTCATCCTACCCTAATATCTAGGTCATGTCACCAAGAACTTCATCCAACCTTTTCTTAAAAACCTCCAGGGACGGCGACTCCACCACCTCCCTGGGCAGCCCATTCCACTGAGAGATCACCCTCTCTGTGAAAAAGTTCCGCCTAATGTCAAGTCTAAATCTTCCCTGACGCAGTTTAAGACTGTGTCCTCTTGTTCTATCACTGGTAGCCAGAGAGAAGAGACTGACACCCAGCTGACTACAACTTCCCTTCATGTAGTTGTAGAGAGCGATAAGGTCTCCCCTCAGCCTCCTCTTCTCCAGACTGAACAATCCCAGCTCTCTCAATCGCTCCTCATAGGGCTTGTGTTCCAGCCCCTTCACCATCTTTGTCGCCCTTCTCTGGACACGCTCAAGGATCTCAACATCCCTCTTAAACTGAGGAGCCCAGAACTGAACACAGTACTCAAGATGAGGTCTAACCAGTGTTGAGTACAGGGGGAGAATAACTTCCCTAGTCCTACTGACAACACTATTCCTGATGCAGGCCAGGATACCATTAGCTTTTCTGGCCACCTGGGCACACTGCTGCCTCATGTTAAGTTTTCTATCCACCAGCACTCCCAGGTCTCTTTCCACCTGATCCTCCTGCAGCCACTCCAATCCCAGCCTATAGTTCTGCATGGGGTTATTGTAACCAAAGTGTAGCACCCGACACTTAGACTGGTTGAACCCCATGCCATTGGATTCAGCCCATCTGTCCAGCCTGTCAAGGTCTCTCTGCAAAGCCCTCCTACCTTCCTCCAGATCTACATTTACCCCCAGCTTGGTGTCATCCGCAAACTTGCTAATAATAGTCTCCATCCCTTCGTCCAGATCATCAATAAAGATATTGAACAGGATAGGTCCCAACACTGAACCTTGAGGCACCCCACTAGTGACCGGCCTCCAACCGGACACAGCACCATTAACCACCACTCTCTGAGCTCTGTTATCCAACCAACTCCTGATCCAGTCCACTGTAAACCCATCCAAACCAAAAGCCTCCAGCTCCACCAGCTCCGAGATGCTGCCAGTGCTGGGGCAGGAAAAGAGATTAACAGAGCTTTCCCCTCCTTTTATTTTACATTATCACACGCATTTCTATTATTAGTTAATACCATAATATTTATTTTACAGCAAATGTTTTTAAAACAGTTGCCGAATGTTGCGTTGTTATTGTTTTTCTGTTGGGTTTTCAAACATAAACCGAAGGGTTTATTTGAAAAACAAAATTAACAGCGACAAAGAACAGCTACACAAACCCAGGTTTTGTAAACCCACGTGTTTTGCTGAGGAGATTTTCCCTAGAAAATTAATGAAAACTTGACCTGATGAGGATTTTAAGGGTCTCCACAGAGTGGAAAAACCTGGAGGAGGTGGGGAAGGTGAGTGAGGCTGGAACAGGTTGTACAAAAGGGTGAAAATTCCACCCCCAGAACACCCATCAGGCTGAGGAAGAGGATGCAGAGGAGTTTTTTCTGGGAGGAAAAATCCACCCCAGTGGCTTTGTCGAGGGGCTGGAGGCACCAAAAACCTGCTGGCAATAAACACCCACTGCTTGTCAAGGTGGGAGGAAATCATGTAATAAATACAAATATAACAGAAGGTGTCAGAGAAAAATAACCCCAAAGGTGTTTGGTGAGCTCTGCTCAGAGAATTTGTTGTGGAGGTGCCAACTCGGGTCCTGGGGAGTGATGAATAACCCGGGATTGAGAGGATCCATCAGGCACTTGGAGGAGCTGGATGAAAAATGAGCCAGGGCAGAGCTGGGGGTGAGAGGCAGAACACACCAGGTCCTCCCACACCGAGGTGAAAAATGACCGAGGGGAAGAAAAACCCAACTCAAAACCAATCAGGAAAGCTATAAAAAAAAAATCTATTAAAATGTAATGAAGGCTCAGAAATTCAGAACGTTACAATTTCCAGCTTCCTCTGTTAAATCAGAGCAGAGAGATGGAGGGAGGAATCTCCATCCTGAAAGGCAACATTTGTTGGAATATCGATCCCTCAGCCTCTGGGGAAAGTTCACCATCAGGGGATTGCTTGTGGCAAGATATAATTCCACCCTCAGATCGCAGCAACCTGTGGGATTCTGGCTCTAAATCCCAAGGGAATTGGGGGGAAAAGCTGTATTTAAATGAAGATATTTAAAAGAAGAAATATCTAAATGGCAGCAGAGCAGCCCATGGATGGTGTGGCTCAGGGGGTTCAGGGTGAATAAATGAAATTGGCCTTTCCCACCTCGTCCTCTGGGAGTTGGCAAATATTTGGGGAATAAACCCAGACCTCGGAATTTAACAGCAAATAAATAACTTTGTGCTCCCAGACTCGGAAGGAAGAGATGATTGCTGGTTTCTGGTTAAGTCACAATAATGAAGAAATCGGTTAATTCATCTCTTACAGGCATCTGAAAGTGCAAATAAATTCTGTAAACTGAAATGTTATTGATCTTTTGATCCACTCCGGGGTCACAGAAGGACCAGCAAATCCGTGTGTGCGGCGCGTGATGTCAATGACTGGAAGGGCAAAGCTGAACCTGCTTTTCCTGGAGGAAAAGGAGCAGCTCTGCCGCCTTCAACGGGCTCTGGAGCATCCCGAGAATCCCATTTGAAGCCGGGATTCGGGGCGGGGGTGATGCTGGAATGATTCAGGGGTTCTGCTCAGCTGCAGGAGGCACAAGCACCTCCTCTGGCTTTTCCAGGACATCCATCCCAGCCCTTCCCCAGACCCCAGGGGCTGGCAGGGCTCCATCCAAGGCACAAGAACTCCAATCTGAGGGTTCCTCCCTACCCGGAGCAGGGCAGGGGCTCAGCAGCACCAGCCAGGAACAGAAACACTCCCCAGCAGAGCCGGGACTTGCTGCACCTCTCCAGCCTTCCAGGGAAGTTCCCTCCATGGAATCATTGCAGGACTGAGGTGCTGATGGGCTGCAGATCCCTGGAGAGGGGGGTGGGCACAGGAGGGGATGAATCCCTGCTGGAAATTCCCAGATGATCTCTGGGACTCAGGCTGGGGGCAGAAGCGGAGTGTGGTCTGAGCTGGAAGTGTCCAAGGGGGTTCCCTACAAGTTAATTATTTTAGATTTGAGACTCTACACACAATGCAAAATAAAAGGTGTTCCATAAAGTTGTGGAATGGTTTGGGTTGGAAGGGACCTTAAAATCCCTCCATTCCTGCCATGGGAACCCCTCCCACCGTCCCAGGCTGCTCCAACCTGGTCTTGGACACCTCCAGGGATGGGGCAGCCACGGGGCACCCTGTGCCAGGGCCTGCCCACCCTCCCGGGGAACAATTTCTTCCTCAGAAATCCTCCATTCCCAAAACAGATCCAAGCACAACCTGCTGTGACCTGTGTGGCAACAGCACAGGGACAACCAAAACGGAACTCCAGTGGTTAATAAAACCCCTCTTGTTACAAGCCCTGCCCAGACTGAGGTAACACACATACTGAGCAGATAAATCCGTGTTATTAAGGAAATAATATCAGGAATAATTTCTTGGGATCAGGATTTTCCCCACTGGGTACAGCACCCAAGGTCTGGCAATGGGGCAGCTTTTAAATCCCCCCCACAGCTGCATTTCCTTTCCTTGGACACTCACCCTGTGGAGACACAGACAGGGAATTATTTACTCTTGATTCCCATCCTGCAGCTCCTTCTCAGGCAGAGGAGCTTCCTTAGTTCCAGTCAAGTGTCCATTTTGAGTCTCAACAAGAATTACCCTCAGGGGTGGGAAGAAGAGGGGCTTTTACTACATTAACGTTTCAAACGTGATCTTGGCTGCTGCCAAAGATGGAATCCCACCAGAGGATGTTTAGGTCCGCCCAAATAAAAGGGACCCAGAGGAGAAAATAAAAAAGGGAAAAATAAAAGAACATTTGCCTACAGAACCAGCCAGGAGCCAACACTGCACCCAAGACACAAACAAGGAAACTCTAATGAAATAATTAGGGTTTTCTTCAAATCGAAGACACAGAACTACTCACAAAGTCTCCTGCTAAGAGCTCCACTCCCTCCTGCTCTCAGAAGGGAAGCGAGCTCAGACTCTTCTTTTGTTTCCTCAGAACACCTGGGAGCAATTTCTAGCAGAACATAATCAGCTGTTAATTATCAGGCAGGTCGTTTGGCACCTGAACCTGCTGAACGCGCCTTTGCTCCCAGCAGCTCCTTGTGTTTGAGGCGTTTCGTTCTACTGAAAAAAAAAAAAAAGGGTTTAATTCTGATTTGGGTGGTGCTGATGGGCTCCTTCCTCAGTGCAGGGGAAAAGCAAACACTCAACTCAGCGAAATGCCACGGGGAACTTTCTTTGTTGCCATCTCTGGGCAGCAAAACGCTCCCTGGCAGGTATTGATTCAGCAAAAAGTCTGTGATATATAATAATGCCATTTTGTCATTTTATATCCGATTATTTCTGCTCCACGTCCCTGGGATTTCCCAGCTGAGCGTTATGAAGTGGGCAGGGAACAGCCTTCACTTGTTAAACTTAAAATATCAAGACGAAGCTGTTGCTGGGCAAGAAATCAGCTCCCATGACCGAAGTGCACGTCTGGGGTTCCCCCAAATGTCTGTTCCCCTCATTCCTCTGCTCTTTGCTCCCTTCTCCTTGCAGGGAGCTGAGCTGGAATGGACCCCCAGATTCCTCCTTGGGCAGGGATGGCACAAACCAACCCCTACAGAGCCCCGTGGGAGGGCTGGGGGTCAGGAGGAGCCTCGTTTGCTCCTCAGATCATCCTCCCACCCCTGAAATTGGGCTGCTCTCTCTGGAGTGGCTGCGGTGACTCCAAGGGCCGAGCCCTACACAAACAACCCACGTAATAAATGTTAGATATGAATCATTAGTGAGGCTCAAAACCACGGCAGGAAGACCTTGTGCTTATGAGTGTTGTTCCAATTAAGTTCTTCTGCTCTTAAAACGTGAAACCTGAGTTAGGTAAAAAAAAAGATAAACAGAGGAGAAGGCTCCTCACAGCACCGGGCAGATGGGCTCTGCAAAGGGTTTTATGCTGAAGGTCAGGGTTAGGTGAGATATTGGCAGGAAATTCCTGGCTGGGAGGGTGGGCAGGCCCTGGCACAGGGTGCCCAGAGAAGCTGTGGCTGCCCCTGGATCCCTGGCAGTGTCCAAGGCCAGGTTGGAGCCCCCTGGGACAGTGGGAGGTGTCCCTGCCCATGGAATGGGATGCTCATTTCCAACTAAACCATCCTGGGATTCCATGGAGCGACAAGGGAAGGACTGAGGTAAAGAACACCTGGAGCCATCAGGGACAATCCTGTGGCTCAGCTGATGTTTCCTTTGTACCCCCTTCCAAGGAAAACCCGTTTCAAACGCTGCCAGCCAAAAATCCCAACCACTGCTCCTTGCAGACACCAGGTCACCTCATTTCCCTCTCATCCCACCTTTGGCCACATCCCACGCACAGATATAAAAATTCCTCCATGCAAATGAGGTGAACTTTCCCATCAGCTCCTCTATTTATTCTCCCTTAATTATTCCTATTACGGTTTGCATTGCAGGATCACCCCTGGCTGCCTGGGGCTCCTGGTTGCCATGCAGAGCACGGGCTCAGCATTCATTAGCGCTGCAGGTGCCACGGCAGAGCCAACCTTTGCTGGGCTCATTGGCATTCACCGGGTGGCACCGGGGGGGCTCCAGGAGTCGGGATCTGTGTGAATTCCAGCGGAGGGTTCAGGGCTGAATCAGAGCCTGCGTCACCCTGGTCCTTCTCAGCTGTCCCTGGAGACAGCAGGAGTCTGGGGTGATAATTATTTAGATTCCTCTTGAGCTCCAGAGGTTTTTTTCCAAAGGATTTTTCCTTCCTTGGCCTGTGCGGTCACGTTGTCATGGTGACCAGAGTGGGATGCTGGACACCAGCCTGGCCCCCCTTTGGAGGATGGGCTGGCTGGGGATGGAGCTGGTGCTGCCCACTGGAGTTCTGCCACACCTGAGAGGAGGAAGTATTTTCCAGAAGAGACTTGGAGTTTTTTTGCTTAACCATGATGGTCAGAGAGTCAGGAGTTTTGTTATGTTCATTGAATCACTGGATGGTTTGGGTTGGAAGGGTCCTTCAACCTCATCTAGTTCCAATCCCCTGCCTTGGGGACAACTTCTACCTTAGGAAACCACAAGTGGGAAGATGAAGGTTATCAGAAAACCTCCTGGGGTTGGAGCAAACCTGAGCTGGGGCTCCCAGCCTGAGCTCCCTGATGGGGGATCATCACCTCAGCAGGACTGAGGCTCCAAACCTGCTCCATCCCCCGAGGGTGCCAAGGGAGGTGCCACCCCCCTCCCTGCAGCTCTGCCGGGCACATCCATTGCCCTTTCACGGGGAAAACACGATTTACCTTCCAAAAAGCTGCAGAACCTCCTGCTTCCCTGCCAGGTGTCTGGCAGAGCCCCGTGTCCTGCTGCTCTGCACGGAGGGGACGTGTCTCAGCCCTGGTGACCTGCTTTGTCACAGCTCAGCTGACGTGTTCTGCTGAACACCGTGTCCCAAACAACCTGTTTGTGAAGTCACTGCACTCATTAAACACAAAGAAACTGAAGGAACATAAATTTGCCATCATCTATTTCCTCACATCTCCTGAGCCAACTGTTTGTTTTGGTGGATCTCCAACGCCCTGGGCAGGCAGGTGGTTCAGCCACTAATAACATTTCTTTCTCCTCTGCTCAGCCTACAATGATTATCTTTCCTCTCCTTTTTTTATCTCCTCCTCTCTGGACCAATAAAGTTCTTATTCTCCAGTTGTACCTGAGGGGGTCTGACCCACGAGGGAGATGCCCAAGGGGATGAGTGGCCGCCACAGCAGGACTTTCATGGGATGCTGTTCATCAGCAACAAACCCCCTTTCCTTGGCAAATCAGGTGGAAACTTCCAGGCACGGGGAGCTCTTGCATGGTGCAGTGGGCAGGCAGGGAAAGCTGCTGCTCAGGGAAATCCTCCCTGGGCATCGATGGCTCCTGAAGTGAGAGGAGATGGAGCAGGTTTTGAGCTGGGCTGGCATTGCCCACCTGGCCGAGTGTGTGGTGTGGGGGTTGTTGAAAACACCTTTGTACCCTCACATTTGGCTTTATTTAGCTGTGGAGAGTGGAATGCCTGGGGAACATCCCCCCTTTGGAAGGTTCTACCTCCCTTCAGCTGTGCCACCCTCAGGTGAGGCACCAGCAATGCCCTGCCAGCTGCAAGGCTTCAATAAACACCTTTTCCTCTCAGCCAAGAGCCTCTCCAGCTCTCAGATCCCCGAGTCAGAGCAGGAACACCCTTGGAGGAGCCACCAGTCCAGCCCAGCTCCTGGTTTTCTGCTTGGGAACTCGCCTTGTTCCTGGGCTGCTCTGCATCCTCCTGGGCTTTCTGGGGAAGGTTAAAAGCACCTGCTGGAAGGATTTCAGCCCAGAGACACCCTTGGAAGAGTCACCTGGTGTTTCTGGATCCTGGAGTCCCCCAGGCTGCCAATGCCAGCGGTGCCAGGGCGCTGAGGGCTTGTTCTCCATCACCCCTGGGGCTCCAGGAACATCCCAGTCAATATTTCCTTGGCTCTGTATTGCCCAGGCAGCAGATAAACCATCCCCAAGCTCTGAGGGAGGTTTATCTTAGGGAAATGAGTGGAGGCCAAGTAGCTGCCTCCATGTTTTTCTACTATCAAACAGATGTTAATCCCTAATGAATTACGTTTGCCCGAATCCAGGAGCATCATTTATCCCGTCTGACCTTTGCTGAGTTGACTTATTAAGTGTTATAAATAACTGCTCTTAATCTGCAGCCAGTGTACAAGTGCTTTTCATAATGATTTGGGAACAATCACAAACTCATTTCCCACAAATAATTCCTCAGATATCCGAATAAAAACAAGGCTGCATTTGCATTTCTCCCCAGAAGGAAATCATCTCCCTGAAAAATATCCTGGTCTGCAAACTGCATCAGTCCATGGCCTCAGCACAGCCACTCGCACAAGAAATTGTGCTGATCCATGTGGGAGATTTCATTTTCCTTAAAGAAAAAAATGGAAGTGCAGTAAGACAGAACAGCCCAGAGAGGAACACTGCCCTGAGAAATGGATTGCAGGATCCACCCCAGTCAGTCAGGCTTTGTTAGGGAAAAATATCAGGCAGGTTGAAATTGGATACAGACATGGTTTAGTCTTCACTAAACAAACAGCAGTGAGGATCCGTCGTGTTACACACAGCACGGACACGGGCAGGAGTCCCTGGATGAAAAATAACCACTTGGAATATCCCAGAGAGCATCCTGGAGTCACAGGATGGGTTGGGTTGGAAGGATCTTAAAGCTCATCTCATCCACGCCCTGCCATGGGCAGGGACACCTCCCACTGTCCCGGGTTGGAGCAGCCTGGGATGGTGGGAGCTGTCCCTGCCCAGGGCACGGGGTGGCACCGGGTGATCTTGAGGATCCCTTCCAACCCAAACCATTCTGGGACAATCCTGGGATTTCTGGGCTATTTCATTTCATATTCCTTGAGGTGGACACGTTAAAATGACACTCCCTGGGTGGCCTCGAGCTCTGGGTTGTCCCAAGGCACCTGAGGTGACCTGCAGAGCTCCAACCTGTGTTTGCTCCTGAGCCAGTGAGACAAAGCCCAGGGTGAGCTCTGAGCACCGAACGTTTCAGTGGTGGGGAGGTGATGCCTTGGCCAAAATCCCAAGCTCTTAATTGAACATTGCGTGTGTTTAATAAAACCATCAAGCTGTGCTTTAAAAACCAGCTTTCCAGCCAAAGGAAGACACAAATATTCTCATGTCTACAAAGAACGCCATTAACTGAAAAAAACATGAGGGAGCCTCTCCTGAATGGAGCCTGCTCTGCTCTGTGAATCTTTCATATGCATTTCTGCAGCTCCTTCCAACACTCAGCAAATTCATATTCTCTGTGACAGAGGAGACATTTTCATCAAGTATTTATAGCAGTCAAGGAAAATAAACGTATTTCCTTTCTAACAGAGGTTGGGGGGAGTCAGCTCCCAAATTCCCATCTTCCTTATTTACACTCTAACCAGCAAAGAGATCAAATAATCAAATGGAAGAGCAATTAAACGGGTTTTCCCAGTGGGGAACACTTCCTTTTGGAAGAATACACGTGTAAATTCTGGCTGTTCTGCACCTCTCCATTATTGATGAGCCAGGGGGATCGGTGAGAACAGGGGAGGAAAGAGCAAACCTGAACATGTTCCTCTGCCATCCAAACCCAGCCCGTCCTGCACGGAGAGAATCCCTTGTTCCTCAGAGAAAATGGCTTTAATCCTCCAATTGCTGAAGTTCATCACACGCCACAGGTGACACATCTTTATTATTTCTATTTTCTGTTTTTTTGCAGCAACCCAGCCATCCTTGAGTGAAAGAAAGCTCTACAAGAAGGCACTATTAATTTATAGTCCTTGCTATCAAGCATGATTTCCATTTGCTCAAAGCTCTCTTCACACTCCTAAATGCAGATTTCAGAGTGGAAATGACAACCAAAAGTAATGGTCCGTGTGCTTTTTGCTGCTTTGGTTTCTCTGTCTGGGGGTTGGCCCTTGGTTCCAGCCCAGGGCCAGTTTCAGCTGCTGGTTTTAAATGGTCACATCCCTTCTCATCATCCCCCAAACCCACTTTATCCCGACACAAAGCCAGGATCAAACATTATTGTCTCTGCACACACCCCTGGAAGTGCCACAACAGGGTGGGTTTGGTGGTTTGGGTTTTTTCCTTTCTCTTTCTTGACCCAAAGGTGTTTATTTTCTATTTTTGTTTTTATTTTTTACTTCTTTAGCCATCTTGGGCTTGGCATTGGGTGGGACCTTGGGAAGGGATTCCTGCCTGGGGCGTTGGGGAGGCACAGGGTGCCCAGAGAAGCTGTTCCACAGGGGTCCAGGAGGTTCAGAGGCTCCAGAAAACACCTTGTGGGGCTTGTGAGCCTGGATAGGCTTTTCTAATGAAAGAACATCAAGGGAACAACCCCAAGCTGGGACTGGAGGGACGAGTTGGGTTTGTCCTGTTTGCACTGGGATCCACTCCCTCGGTATCCCAATATTGGGAATAATCACCTTCCCCGTTAACAGGCTCAGAAAATATTCCAGGTTGGGGTTGATTTGTTCTGTTTGCCACAAGCTTTGAAGTCCCAGGGACACTTAAAGTTGTTGGGTTCAACCAGTGGCACGAAAAATGAGATTCTGCAGACGTGGATCCTCTGCCTCAGCTTCTGCATTTGATAAATCACCTGATATTTTTCATCTCAAATCACACCACTAAATGTGGCTTGCTGGTCAGTCGAGCAAGAGGAGTGTTTGTGGTGAGCTCAGACAAGCCAAAGGAGCAGGTTTCAGTAAATACGACTTGTGATTTCATGGAAATGATTAAAAAATCATAAATGAGTGTTGCTTCCCACTAATTGCCCATTTCCAGCCGTGTTCCCATTGCCTCCTCCAGGAGTTTCACCAGGCAGAGAATAACATTTTTTGAGAATAAAACCCACAGCACCTCAACCACAGAGACAAAGCCCCGGGAAAAGCTGGTGGAAATAAATCATTTCAGTTTGACAGCAAGGCCCTTCTTCCTGGGCTGCCCCAAAATCAGGATTATAAAGGTCAGGAGGGACATTGGGATGAGCAATGCTGGGGAGGAGATATTTTTAGATATTAAATATTTGATGTTATCGTTGATTTGTGGAATGGTTTGGGTCAGAAGGGACCAATTCCAACCCCATGGAAGGGAATCTCTTCCACTCCCAGGGATGTTATAAATTACACATATTTATGTATTAATTCTATATTATATATTACACACATAGTCCATAATCCATCCTAATCCATAACTGGAGATTNTTTTTCAATAATTTTTATCTATTTTTATTTCAATTTATAATTTTCTTTTTTTTTCTCAGCGACACCCCAGGCAGTGCCAGGAGATGGGATTTACCTGGATATCCCCTTTTTTCCCATGTGATCATTTCAGGGTGGTGTGAGTCACTCATTTCCCAAATATTTGCCCCCTGGACCTGGTTTACTTGATAAAAGACAACTAAAATGATTATTTTCTCTCATTATCGAGGTCATCAGCAGCAAGAGGAATCATTTCTACACTTTGACTTGGCCTCCAATCTCATTTAATGAGCTGCCGTGGGCCCCTTTAACGGGCAATAAATAAACCAGGATCCAACACCTGGAGCAGGAGAGCCCTGACTCCAAAGTTACACCTCAAATAGGAATAAATTTCAGCTGAGGGAGATCCTTCCTCCCTGATCCACTAGAAAATAGTGGGTTTGGAGTGAAAAGTTAGTTAAAAATGAGCTTCATTTGGCCTCGTTGTGCCAAGTGCTGGGAAAGCTGTAACCTATGGATTGGTGGGGTGGAGGGAGCTTTGAACTCCCTCCCCTTCCCAAAGTGCTTCCCTTGGAGTTCCCATGAATTGTGCCCATTGTTGCCCTGCTGGAGCAAACCCCTGATTTCCAACAGGGAAATAATTCAGTGTTTTACGAATCAAACGCTCCCATTGTGTCCAGGGGAGAGATTCCAGCGAAAGGGGTTCTCATCACTCTCCTCTTTCCCTGTGGTTTCATGGAATTATATCCCCAAAAACATCCCACAAGGTGGAAATCCCAGCCCTGCACAGGGACAACACAACCCACCCCCGTTCTCAGGCTGCCCAGAAACGAACCCACCACCAAAATAAAAGCACATTTTTGCCCCGTTTTGCTCCTGTTTAAAAGGTATTTCCCAAGAAAACAAACAAACAAATAATCAGGAACAGCCCATGGAATCCGCTATTCCCAGACTCCCACCTCCTGAAAGGTGAAAAAAGCATCTCCCACCAGCAAAATCCTTTTTAGCATTTTCCTTTTGCCTTCCTTAGGGGTTCCCAACACACTTAAAAATGAAGTTTTGAGGGTCCAAATTTCTTCCTCGGGAAAGCAAAGATTCTGAGGGAACGTTTCTGGCTGAGCTGTGAAGTGGTTTCAGTGGAAATGCTGACAACCCTTTTGCCCCAGTGATCCCAGCTGGCCTCACTGATAATAAATTCTAAAAAATGAGGATTAAAAAGGACTTTCTGATTCACCAGTGGCAAAAACGAGTTGGATTTTCAACCCTGTTTTGTGGTTTGTTTGGCTGGGTTTTTTCCTCCACTTATTTTGAGCCGGTGGCTGGAATGTTTTAAATTAGTTTTGGGGTTGTTTTAATATTTGATATGGTGAATATTTCAGCATATTGGAGCCTTTAATACTCTGTTCTTGAAAGCTCTGCTCTGCTTAGCTCAGGAAATGTGAGAATTGATACGGTTTTCCTAAAGAAAAAGTTGTTATTTGATGCAGCAGCAAAACAAGCAGCTGAAATCTGCCCCAGTGCTGGCTGCACCCTTGGAATCAATTTAATTTGTATACAAGAAAAATATTCCCTTTGGGAATGGAGATGCCAGATTTGCCCAGTGCCCCTGGGTAGGTGGTGACCCAAACCAGGGGGCACATGGATATTCCACTGCACAGCCCGTTAAAATGGCCCCAGTTTGGGAATAAACAGGTGAAAATGCTGGGACACCTTGGGAAAAAATGTGGATCAGCCGGTTTTGGAGCAGTGGATTCCCAGGTTTCAGGGCAGGACGCTCAGCCCTGAGCATCCCCACTGCACTGCATATGCTAATGAGGCTCGTTAGATAATAATAATTAGCTACATTTAATTAGTGCAGCCATTGCTACGCAGCAAACACGTTGATTGGGCTGAGGGCTGGTGGGAATGAGGGAGTTTGGGAGGCTCAGCCCCTGGAATGTGGCCGCTGGCAAAGGCAGGGATGGGGTTTGTGGAGCCTTCGGCGTTCATTAGTCCCTGGAATCCCTCTGGACGGGGATCCTCGGCAGAGGAAGGTGGGGATGGCTCCAGCTGCCCTGGGAGCTGCCCGGGTTGTCCATGGAACCATCGGGAATTGAGGCCTGCACTCCGAATTCCAGAGCCAGAACTTCAGCCCTTCGTTCCCTGATGCAGATCCTGCGGCCTCCCCCCAAACCATCCACACGATCCCAACTAATTCCCTCCCTTCCCCGGCATTTCTTCTCTAAAAATCACCCTCAGCCCTGCCCCTGTTTTCAGCCAAGCCTTTCCCCCATGAGGGATCCATGCCTGTGCCCACCCTCCATCCCTGGAGCCTCCAGCATTCCTGCCCCAGCAGCCCCGGAGGTCTCTGAGGGAGGGATCTGCAGCTTTCCAGAGCCGTCCGTCTGCTGTGGCTGCTCCCGTGGGAATCCACACACAAACAACCCCTCGCGTGGTCCCTGGGGGAGAGCAGTCCCCGGAATGCACGTGGCAGATGGGCTGGAGGAGACTGAGCGGGATCCTTGGCATTGCCAGGCGGCCGAGTGGCCGCGGGTGTTGGCACCACACGGGAGGGGGATCCCGGGGACTGCGAGTCTGCCTGGCAAAGGGATGGATGATGGAATGGCTGAGCTGGGGTGGAACCACAACCCACACTTTATCCCTGGGAGGATGAAGGAAAGCAGGATGAGAACCCTGGGAACCCTCAGGAACCACCACTCACATTTTCCTTCATTCCAAAGCTTGTGCTGCTGCTTCCACCTGCCCCAAAATTGGCCCCAAACCAGGAGGGTGTTTTAGTGCCCAACAGTGAAAAGTGCCTTCCAGCTTTTCCAGTGTTAGATTTGCTCAGGAATTTTTTTTTTAAATTTTAATCAGTCAAATATTTAACCATTAATTCATTACATTGCTTTTCTCATTTTAAGATATTAAGTATTTTTAAAATTTCTGATATGAGCCAGGGACATGTTAAGATGTTAAAAATGTTGGTGGAAGTAGCAAACCAGGATTGCCCAGAACTGGTGGGAAATGTCTGGGATGGCCACGACGAACCTTCTGCTCCTCCAGTCCGGGTCATTTCAACCAAAATGATTCCATCCTAAATTTAAAAAATAAATTATAAATGCCTGGTTTTGTGACAAAACCATGTTCTGCAAGTTGGAAAACTTCAGTTTCTCACAGAGCACATTTTCTTCTGGAACTCTGTGCTTCTGCCTTTATTCATCACGAGCGTTTTAGGCCCAATTTAACATTATTCTCCGGCTGCTTTACGGACGAGAACCGCGGTTTTTCCTCTCTCTCCCCTTCTTGCATCTGCCACGAAGACAAAAAAGCTGATCCTCTGCACCTGTCCCTGCTTCCCAAGCAGCCGAGACGAAACTCAGGCGCCGAACAAAGTGGCAGCAATGAGTCAGGATGGAAATAAGATTTCTTTTTCTTTCGCGCTCCGTTCTGCGGCGGCGCGTCCAGCTGCTCCGCTGGGCCCCCTCACAACTTTCTGCCTCAACAAAAGGACGAAACGCTGGTTTTTCTCTCAGACACTGACGTGCATCTGCTCCGGTCTCTATTTACATTTTTTAAATGTTAACGAGGCACGGTTAAAATACAGGAAAATGGAGTGAAAATGAAGTGTGGCAGGGCCCAGGCTGCAGCCAACCTGCACTTTGGTTTTCAAAATATCCATGAAAAATTCAGGAGCTTGTTTGGGAGAACTGCCAAGGGGTGATGTCCCAGGGGTTGGGGGCTCCAGCCCTAAAGGTTGGTGAGATTTGGCTCCTGCTGATGCTGGACTGGAGGAGCCCCAAGGTCCCTTCCCAACCACCCGGCCGGGATTTGGATTTCCAGGAATGCTGGTTTGAACAGGGTTGAATCCCAACCATTGCTGTGAGGGTGGGTTTATAAATTCCATGGTCTCCATGTGCTGCTGGTGGTTTTCAGGCACCAATTCTCCCCTGGGAGGGTGGGCAGGCCCTGGCACAGGGTGCCCAGAGAAGCTGTGGCTGCCCCTGGATCCCTGGGAATGTCCAAGGCCAGGTTGGAGCAGCCTGGGACAGTGGGAGGTGTCCCTGCCCAGGGCAGGGGGTGGGATGGGATGAGGTTTTAGATCCCTTCCAACCCAATCATTTTGGAATTCCACGATCCTGAACTATTTCTGGTAGATTTGGGATGAGTCGAGCGCAGGAAGAGACGTGGAGCTGGAACTCCCTCCCTGCCAGGGAACGCCAGCAGCAACATCCGAGCCCTGGCAAACACAACTCAGTCCATCCCTGCAGTGAAACCCTTTCAGAAACGATCCCAGACTGAGGTGGGAGCTGCTCCACGCTGCCCACACCCAGCAGCTGCTGGCACACCAAAAATCCAAACACCCCAAATGAGCCCAGTTTGGTGACAAACCCCAAGGATGGAGCCCCCAAGACAAGCAGTGTCCCCCCAGAATTCCTTGGCAGCCACATCTCTGCCTGCTGCCGAGAGATGTTTGACGAGCTCTGTGAATAGAGCTGTTGATTCACTGGAAAACACAGGAAAAACTGAGGGGGGAAAACAAATCAAGGCAATTTAAAGCCCTGCCACATTCCTGGACTGGGGAGTGAGATGTAAAAAGGCTTTTGAAGAGAGGCAGCAACTCGATAGCCCACACAGAGGAATGAATTTCTGATTTGACATTAAGCATATGAGAACTAAAAATAAAACCCCTTTTCGAAAAGTTTCTGGAAATAGAAATTTTGGGTGGTTTTCAACGGGAATAGTCTGAGGAAAATGAAATTATAATTCATTAAATCTTTCCTCTCGATATCAGAGGGACATCAAAGGAGGGAGGGATTAACAAAGGTCAGAAGGAAGCAGAATTCCTTCCCTCCCATCCCATCTGATGGATGGACATTGGAAGGGATGCCCAGGGAAACAAGTTGGATTTTGTTCTCCGTGACCCAAAACACCAATTAAATCAAAAAGCCCTTTTGTTCCTGGGGCTTGGAGGATGAGTGTTGTGTTAAAGGAAACATTCATTCCCACTGCAGAGGAAATGCCACTGGAATCAGGGCAGGGAAATGTCAAAGAAACCAGTGGATTAATGGGAAAAGCCCAAATAGAATCCCGGGAATGTTGAGGTTGGAATTGAGTCCAGGCTGTGCTCCATCCCCACCTGGTGCCATGTCCTTGGGCACCTCCAGGGATGGGGACCCCAAACCTCCCGGGGAGCCCCTTCCAAGGCCTCCCCACCCTTCCCAAGAGGAAATTCCCGCCGGGTTTATCCCCTGGATTCAGTGGCTGAGGCCGGAGCAGCTTCACACCAACCCAGCCCAGCCACCCCAAATCCCTGTTAAATTATCGCTGCTCTTTAACAAGGATGAGGAGGGAGAGGGAAAAGGAGGAATTCCTTGTTTGCCATGAAATAATCCATAAATAACAGACCCAACCTCCTCAGGCTCAGTGTGTACCCCCCCCAATCCCACCCCTGGCCCAGGAGCCTCCTCTCCTCACCTGCTCCTATTTCCAGACATCTCACAGCACTTCCCAAGTCTTTTCCCAAAAAATCAGGAGCTGCTCCTCTCCTTGTTCCCAGGAAAATGGTATTTTGGCGGTGGTTTGGGTGACGGACCCCCCCAAACTCCCCTGTGCTCAAGATCTTCCCAGTTTATAAAAATTTCTATATCCACTTTATAAAACTTTCCCTTAAAAAGCATAAAATTATCCACTTCAACCAAAAAGCAATTTTCTCTCTACATTCAAACCTCAATTCCACCTTTTTTTTTAAATCTTTTTAATGTCTAAACTAGTCAGGAAGCAACACAAAACCCAAAAATCAGCATTAAATCAGCATTTTCTCTTTTTTTTTTATTAAGACAATCCCACAGCTGGAAAAATGAAACATCCTAGATTACATCAGTGACTTCAAAAAAACCTCTAGAAAAAAAAAACAAAACAAAACAAAACCAAAAAAAGATCTTTACAAATTTACATTTGTACAATTACAAAAAACTAACAGCTCATTGCATATAAATATTACATTTGGTCTGCCAACACGTGGCATCAAAAAATCCCTGAAGTAATTCATTAAAGGGACCTGAGATAGCAGATGTGAAGATATGGGCATAAATATCACCTGAAAAACAAAAATCATAGAGAAATAGACATAATTCCAATAAGTTTTGTGCATTTTGGGGGGAGTGTTTTAAATCCTGGAGAGCCTAAACTCAGAATAAACCCCATGAATTTTATTTCTACATGAAATCTGCTCTAATGATTCAGGGAGGAATGAAGAGCTTGGATTTGGTTTGGGTTTTTTTACAGAAAAAGGAGCTTCAGATGTTGAGTTCTGAATTCACCACTGGCTGAGGAGGAATTTTAGGAAGAGAAACGTTGGGTTTGGATTTTCCTGTGAATATTCCAGTAGGATTTTCCCCCCCCCCACCGCCCCACCCCAAGCAGCAACTCACAGACCCCAAAATCAGGAAGATCCACCCCCCAAAAACAACTGAGAACCTGCTCCTAAATCTCCACTGCTTGGAATATTCCCAATATTTACACAATTGCCACTTCCCAAACATGGCTCCGGTGACTCCCGGGAGTTCATCCAGGTTTCCCTTGGAATTCTCCCAGTGCCCCAAAGCCACAAAGGGATTTCAGCACCATTTTGGGAGTCCAGGCTGGGCCAGAATCCCACTGGGAATGGCGTTTCCCAGGGATTTGTGGCTCACCAGGACACAGGAGAAACCTCCGAGCTTCCAACAGGTCTTTGCATTTCTTAAGATTAAGGAAAAAAAGACAAGTTTTGAGCTAAATTTTGCAGGTTGTCGCTGTGCGGGAAGGAGTTGGTTTTCCATGTGTAACCAAAGAGTTGGGAATTCTGCCTGGCTCCTGAGTCACAGAATGTTCTGAGCTGGAAGGACCCACAAGGATCATCGAGCCCAACTCTTAATTCTCTGTAACACACATGGCAAGGACAGCTCCCAACCTCCTGAACATGGATTAGGCTTGGAGGGTCCACTGCTCCTGCAGGAAATCATCAGTATTTGGTACAACTTTGCAGGATGGTTTTGAAAGGGAAAGATTTAGGAAATGTAAACACACACAGACATTTTTATCCCATTGAACCCACGAGAGGACACTCCAGGTTGGGACAAGGACACCCTTAAACCTACTGCTGGTCAATTTTCCCTCTTGGTCACCGCTAAGAGATGAAATGTTCATCAGAATTACTGGTTTAAACTGATTTTCTCACATTAATAGAGAGGCTGGCAAAAACATTCCCAACACAAGCAGGAGCAGCTTTTCCAAACGCTTGGAAAGGTTCATCTGGATTTGGGGAGTCAAGGGAACCTCCAGATATTTTTTTTAATTAATTCCAAACTTTCTACTACACACCCAGGGTCAGGCCCTTTCCAGGACTAGTCAGTCCTTCCACTTCCACACAGGAGGAGCAGCTGAGGAGGATGTTAAGGGAAATATTCTGGGAGAAGGGATAAAACTGCCTGGATCCATCCAAGTTCAAGCACCAACACAAAGGTTGTTCAGATCAGGAACACCCGGAGAGGCTGGAAGCACAAGAGTTCTACATGGGAGACATGAACCACAGGAATCCCAGAGCCAGGATCATGGGAATTCCAGGATCCCAGTGGAATTGTGTTTTCCAAGGCTGAGGGAGGGGTGAGGATGCCCCATCTGAGCTGGCAGTGTCCACATTCCGGGCGTGGATGGGTAAAGCAGCCAATCCTCAAACTCTCCCTCTGGATT
>WEKX01027774.1:302981-345215 GCA_013390025.1 Pitta sordida
CACTAGTGAGCACAGCAAGGCAGATACAAAAAATATGGGAAGTCACGGGGGAAAAGAGGGATAAAAGGATTCAACCTTCCAGCCAAAAAGCCCAGTCAAAACAGAACCTGTCACTTCCAAAAGGGAATCACCAACAGCCCATAAATCAAGGTAAAGGGGAGAGGGGGCAAAGAGGAGAATCAAAGGAGAGAAAATAAACAGCTGACAATGTTTGGGCTGAATCATGGAATTGTTAAGGTTGGAAAACCCTTCCAAGATCACCAAGTCCAACCAAACCACCTCTGCCACCCTGGGCCGGGCACCCACGGGGGCACTGCAGGGACAGGGGCAGCAGAGCAGCCCCTCAGCAATCCCCCAAAACCCAGGCTCAAATCCCACTCCTCAGGCAGAGCTGGGAGGGCTTTGGGAAGACTGGAAGGAAAGATCCCACACTCCTGACTTTGTGGAAGGAAAGATCCCACACTCCTGACTTTGTGGAAGGAAAGATCCCACATTCCTGACTTTACAGTTTCCAGAACCCAGGGACACTTCGGGATGAATTAAATCCATTTTCCTGCTGGGCTCATCCTGAGTTTCCCACAACCACCTGGTAGGATTTGGGATTTGAGACAAAGCGTCCCAAGTTCCTACAAAAAGTGTCATTAATTATTCCATCAAACTGCCCAAGTCAGGGGAAGAATCCAGACACCAACCAAGCCAAAAAGAACAGCTCTAACCCCAAGTTATTTCTGCCATGCTTAGAAAAGGTTCTCATGCACAAAGGAAAGAAAAAGCACTTCTTTTTTTTTCCCAGTTTTTACACTAAATTCTGCTGTTCCAGCACATCCTGCTCTAGCTGGGAATGACGGGACACATGGAGCAATACTTACCACAGCAAAGTGATGCTTCACTGGGATCTTCACAGTACAGAGGAAAGAGAACAGTTAAAAACATATTTAATCTTACTCTAAAATACACCTGCTGCTAAAATACACCAACACTCTGACTGGTTTCTCTGGAATCCCCCCTGGTTTCTCTCTGCCCAACCCCTACACAAAATAAATAAGGAATAAATGGATTTTCGGCCAGAAACAGAGAAGGGGGGGAAAGCATTTCTTTTGCATTTCAAGCTTTTCAGGCTCCAGGACAGACCCCAGAGTTTGACATTTGCTCACAGGACAGGTCTAAGGGCCGCGATTCCCACTGTGGACTGATGCACACATGCTGTTCCTGGACACCATATGGAAAAAGACCATTCAGTCAAACAAAGAATACATTTCTTATAAATATAAATGCAGGTATATATATATACAGATACATGAGAGGGATGACAGGACAACTGGTTATACTTTAAAGCCCAACACACAACTTAGGAGAGCCTTTGCACTTGGGTTTTGGGTTTCCCCTCCCTCCCCCACCCCATCAAAACCAGACTCGAGTCCAGCAAGGGATTACAGCTGATTCCAAACATTCCTTACAAAATTAGAAGTGTCATTTTTGTCCTGTACCATAAACTCATATTAATGAGCAATTTAGGATATACTCTCCTCCATCACAAAACTAAACCTCTGCTTTTTTTTTTCCCCCTAAGTCACTTTTGCATCTAACTAGAGTTTTTTTGTTGTTGGTTTGTTGGGTTTTTTTGGAAAGCGAGATAAAATAGCTAGTGCTGAATATAGAGAGTCAAAAAATTAAATTCCTTCTGCATCTGAGAATATACACGGGTCACTCTTGGCTGCCTGAGGTTTTCCAGAATTATTGACCAAGCTGTGCACAGAAGAACTAAAGGAGATCGGATGGAAAGCTAAAAAAAAAAAAAACCTTGGAAAAACTCCAGCAGAACTCGGCAGTTCTCTCTTGGTTTTGTCAGACCCCTCTGGCCAACGGGAGAAAAGGGAATTCCCATCTGCATTTCCCATCCTCCAGGGAGGGAGAGGCCCCAGCTCCTCCAACCTGCACTAACGCTGCCCAAGGATTTCAGGCCAGCATTTCCCGGGATAACACGAGCACAGTGCAACAGGAATTCTCTCCTGGAAGCTTGAGGGAGGGTTCTGCACCAGCACCACCACGGGGCCCGGAGCTCTCCCGGCCCCTTCATCCTGGCTCAAGCGGCAGCAGGAAGGTGTGGGAGCCCCAAACAAATGACCATCAGCTCCAGAGAACTCTGCTAACGACTCAACTGCCTTCCACGGCGTCACGGGAATGAAGATACACAGTTACTCTACGACTTCCACCCCTCCAGCTCCTTCTGCCTCTTCAACACTCACTGAACAACAGCATCTATTTTCTTTTCAGTTTCCAGTAGTTGTAAATAAGAGGTAGCTGAGCTACTATTAAAAAAAATCACGTTACGCTTTGAGGAGGAGGAACCTTTCAAATGTTGAAGTCACCCCTTTAGCTGCACAGTCTCGATTAATACTATAAAAATATGAGAGGACAAAAAGAAAATAGATGCAAGTAACTTTTGCATTTGGCACCTTTTGTCTAGATATTCATACTTCTCAAGTATTCTCTTTTTTTAATAAAGTTAATGCACACATAGGACACACCACATCAAAGGTTTGCTACATATTTACAAGGCACCAACCCTTTGTCACTTTGTTTTGTTTTTTTTTTTACACGAATAAAGAACCGATAGAAAGCACATCAGGACCCCCCCAAAAAACTGTAGTATTGACATACTTCAGTTCAGCACAATTCCATCAACGTTTGGCCTGGGGAGATGAAAATAATCCGGATCCTTCTTACAATATAGAAACTGTAAACATTTTATAGCTGCCTTTAGGATTGGTGTATTGTGCAAAAGTTATCATTATTACTGTGTCTAAGGATTTATGGCAGAAACCACATAAAAAAAAAAAACTCTGTAAGAAGGTGCTATTTCTATAATACAAAAACAAAACGAGGGAGAGAATTCAGAAGCGTGACTCAAAAAATGTCATGTTCTTACTGAGAAGCTGGAAGCCTCTTTCAATGTGATGAACTCGTAGTGTGTGGGGAAGAATTTCTGTAATTTAAGGCCTAATGACTAAGGCTTGTTTTGACCAATGAAGTGTGGAGAGCTGAAGCTTTAAAAACAAACACAAACCGACAGGATGGAAAAGCACCACTG
The DNA here is from genome assembly GCA_013390025.1 of Pitta sordida. Taxonomy (NCBI): domain Eukaryota; kingdom Metazoa; phylum Chordata; class Aves; order Passeriformes; family Pittidae; genus Pitta; species Pitta sordida. The sequence continues at coordinate 306,073 of WEKX01027774.1, forward strand.
TGAAAACGTGAGTGGAGTCCCCGCACAACTTGCTTGGTAGAGTCTCTGGTAAAATCCCTGCAGTAGAAGGCCATTGAAGTTCTTCTGAAAATTGTTCCGTCAATAATTCCACCCCATGAGATGGCTGACCCTGGCTTTTTCCGTCATCTTCCGCACCCTGCCCGACCGCGAAGTGCCGAGGTTCAAGGGGTCCTCGGTGTGGCCCAAGTTGTCGTTGTCGGAGTCGTCGTTGTACAGGACGGTTCTCCTGCCCTCGTTGCGGGTTTTGATCCGGGGGGGGCGGCTGAACCTGCCCCCGAACACGTTGTCCCCGAAGTGTCCCCCGAACAGGCTCTCGAACTCGTCGTCGGCCAGGCGGGCGCGTTTCGCTCGCNTGCCCCACCTGCCCCTCCTGCCCGTGCCCCTGCCCTGCCAATTCCGTTTGCCGGCCGGGAGTTTCCGTTTGATTTTGCGCTTGGGTTTTTTGGATTGCACAACTTTGCTGTAGTCGTGGTCGCCGTCTATGTAATCCTGGTCTGTCCTGGAGGTTGAGTCCGAGTCGGAATCGGAGCCACTTCTGCTCTCGGAGCTGGAGCTGGATCCCGATTCCCCACTTTCCGAGGAAGACAAGCCGGACTTTTCCTTTAATTCTCTCTTCTTTTCCTCCTCCTCCTCCTCTGCCTCCTCCAGGTGCTCGTCCTCCTCCGACGCGCTCAGCAGCTTCCTCTTGACTCCTGCCCGGGGTTCTCTGCCATCTCCATTGGTGAGGGGCCCATCAGGACAGTGATCTGGGCAAACACAAAAGATTCCATGAGCATCACTCCTGTTGGGACACACAGAGTGGGACTGGCCTCGGCTGCCTCCGGGATTCTCCCTCAGGAATGCTCCGGGGAGGATCCACCTCGGAGCTACTCACCCTTTACGTGCTGGGGACACAAACAGGGGCTCTAAGGGAAAATTTATCCAAGTAAACACAGTTCTTGTCTGGAAGCAGCACTGCAAACTCTCCTGAGTCAGAGTCCAGAGAAAATCCAGGCAATAAAGGGCGCCCAGAGTGACCAGGCTGGACACAAACATCTAAAACTCAGTCAGGTGAATCCTGCCAGGATCCACTTCAAGCCTCTAAATATGAAAATAAAACTCTGCACACAGCGTTTGTTCCCCATCAAAGGCATGTACTCAAAAGCAGAATCCAAGGGTGGAAATAACCCAAGAGAGCTCACTGGGATTGCTGAACGTAAATTAAACATACACGAAGGATCTTGCTGGCCTGGGACCCAAAATCCCACATGTTCTCCGAGTTAAGAATCTGACAGTGAAGATTAAACATCATCTTTAACACAGGAAAAGCTCACCTGCAGCATTCAGCCTGGGGCGTGGATTGAGAAAGGCTCCAGGGTTCAGGCAGTGCCCACTCAGTGCAAACTCTGAGACAAATCACCACAGTTTCCAACAGTGTTTCCCTTCTAATCACAACCACTTTCTCTTGAGAATCACCAAAATATTTAAATTTTCTCGTAACCTTTTTTCTGATTTTTTGTTTCAACCTGATTAATACCAGGAGAAGGTTTTGGGGTGGGGATTCTTTTGGTTTGTTTGCTGTTTGTAACTCCTGAAGGAACTGCAGGGGTTGAGGAGCAGTGAAGCTTTTCCAGCTGGAGGGATTTTAAAGGACCTCACTGAACTGCATTTGGAACCACGTGCATTCCACACCTCACACCACAGAACTGTGAGGAATGAAGTAAATTCCCTTTTTTCGGTGTGGTTTGGGAATACAGATACAATGCTACACTCAGACAATTATCCCATAAACATCAGACAGAAGCAACATCTTTCCTCTTCAGTGAAACCAGCCAAAGGACAGAATTTCTCACCTTGTTTCACTGGGGTGGATTTACTCCTGACTGGTCTGCCTTTCCCTGGATCTGTGGCATTCCCACTTCGGTTCTGTGCAGTGGAGCCTGAGGAAGAAGGTTGACCCTCCAGCTCTTCACCAGTGGCTGAACCCAGAGGTTCTTCTGCTGTATCTGAAACTTCAGAGAGACACCACAACATGACAGAGGGGGGTTTATCCTCTGGAGAGGTCCTGCATTACCTGAGGTAACAGCCCATCTCAGGTTCACCTCACCAAGCCAGGAAGAGACAAATTCCTTTTGGGTTGAATCCAAAGTGAGATTAATTAATTAATCCATAATTGCTGTGAGAGAAGCTCGGGGTTTGATCACTGGATTAATTCTTATCAAGGCCAGACCCAGGTTCCCTATTCCCTGATCCTTACCCATAATAACCTCCCAAGTTCAGCTAAAACAACATTTTTTCCATGGCCTTGCCTCTTGCTCCTTCCACAGGTGTGTTCAGAGTGTGAGTATCAGATTCAACCTGCACACAGTGCCAGAGAAAGGCTGAGTTTCAGGACATTCCTCCTCACCATGAGATGAGACTGAAGAGCTGGTCCTGGTCAGGGGCAGTGAGGTATTCTGGTTGGGTTTAGGTTGGATCTTCATTTGCTTCTGCTTCCCTTTGGGGCTGAAAACACAAAACACCCCAAAGAGGCAAAGCTGTCAGCAGCAGAAGCCTCAAACACAAACCCCATTCCCCCTGCCAAGTGCCTCAGATTTTGGCAGCAGGGGCATCCCATGAGTGGCTTTTCCCCAGTGCTCACAAAGGTACAACAGCACTAAAAATAACTCCACCACCACGCGTTTGCTAAAGCAGAACCAAGATTTTATCTCCCTTTCTAAAAGCAACCCTGAGTTTACTCGGATCACATTTCACACAGGAGGCAGGAAAATGTTACCTCACACTTTTTTCAACTACACAAAGGTAAAGAGACAGTTCCATCCCCTCCTGAGGGAATAACTGCAACCAGCCTTTCACTTCCCACAAACCGAACTTGATTTCATCCCCTAGCAGGAAATGAGCCAAGTTTGCTGAGTGGTTATTCCCTGGAACAATACCTGGATGCTCTGCTGGTGGAGGGGGAGCTGCTGCTGCTCCGGAGGCGTTTTCGGTAGCGGGGCCTCCTCCTCCTCTGGCACTGCACCGCAGCCTTGTACTCGGAGATGATGCTCTTCATGTGGTTCTCGAACAGGGCAGAGAGCCGAAGGGTCATGCTGTAAATCTGCAGGGAGAAAGCACACCCAGGCTCAAGAAAAGCTGGAAAACTTGTGGATCAACCAGAAAAAAAAATAAAAATCACATTTTTCTAATAACGATCAAATTATGGCAACTTGCTGGCTGAAAATACAGGCAGAATTCTGCTTTTCTAAGGTGAAGACATCAACCACTCCAACTCTGTCCTACTGCTAACTTGGGATTTTTTGAGGATAACAGAAGTATTACAGAATAATTTGAAAAGCTGCCCCAGGACAAGGATCAAACCCAACCATGTTCACACACCAGCTGTCATTTCATTTAGTTCATACAAAAATAGCTGTATTCCAACATTTTGATCTCCCATTTCCCTCCTGTCATCTCCTGCTCAGGGTTCCACTCCAAGCCAATTTTTTTTTTCAGAAAAAAGAAAAATTAGCACCTGAGAAACACAGGCAACACTTGCCAAATATCCCAAGTCAACTATTAAAAAAAATAAGTATCTCCCCTCCTCTGGGAATAGAAATCTTGTGTAATACTTCCATTAACAGCAGATTAAAAAAGGATCATTTAATAGATAAAAGGCAGAGAAAAAACATGCACTTTTCAAGCTGATAGCTTTGTTTCCAGGAATAAATTACAGGAAAAAATAAAACAACTTATGATCAATTTGCTGCTACAAATATTTAACAAAACAAGTGCAACACTGAGCATCACCTCAGAAGCTTGAGGTTCACAAAGTTCAGATGAAAATGGAAGTTTTAAGTGATCTGGGTGAGCAGAACAAAGTAGATTTATAATCACAGTTATTTTTATTACACCAAGCAGTGCTTTGCTCTTCAGACCTCATTCCATGTGTTTTACTCAAGCAGGGCCAAGGTTTGTGTTAAAAAAAAAAATGCTTTAAAATGTATTACTTACACGAGATTTTTTATTGGGAGTGTAAGCTTTGGAGTTGCAGAATATTAAACGAATATCTTTGTAGAATTCCAGGGGACTGGTGTAGTTTCCTGCCTCCAAGGTTTCTTTCACAGTGCTGAAGTCCATGGGAGTGTCGACAATATGTCGATAATCCTGGAAGGAAATGACAAATATTGGCAAATCCTCCAGCAATAAAAGCACCTCAGTGTTCACCCCATGGCTCAAGGAATTAATCTACTTTAAGGAATTCTTGCAGATAATTCCCTGAGAACACCAGGGAGGGGACAGACAGGGAATGTTTTGCCCATTTTGGGTGTGGAAGCTGCACTTACAGGGTAAGAGAAGAGATCAACAGGCTGCCTGAAGGGCTCCGAGTCCTCCCGCTCATAAATCAGGTTTAGGAGCTGCTGGCATTGCTCCTTCCAGGCATCAGGGTTGGCTTTCAGGGGCTGCCTTTTCACCCTCCTTCTCACCTGCAGGGAAACAAACAGTGCAGGATTCAGCAGGATTTTCCCCTTTGAGTTCCTATTAAAATCCCAGTGTTCTGACCCAAAGACCTCCACAACTCAAACCAGGAATCCAGGATTCAAACCGGAGCAATTTGGCTTTTCTGCTCACATCTAACACTCAAATCCGTGAGAAGTTCCAATATTTGCCTCTCTGTTTTTATCAGTTTTATCCAAATTTGACTGCTGTGGATATTTCTCAAATCAATTTTTTTTTAAAAAAAATGCAGGAATTTTACTCACTCGTCTTTTCCCGGAGGAAGTTCCCGGAGCGTCTGAATCCACATCTACTTCTGCCACCTAAAGGCAAAGGGAACGATCACACCCAGGGCCTGGATGGACCCTCAGCCACAGAAAAAGGCTTCAAAACCAGTGCCACTACCCACCAAAGACCCAACACAAACCAAATTCCTTGCAGGTGTTGGGGTTCAAAAAAGGCAAGCAAAGGATCTCACCTCCTCCTCCTCCTCCTCGGTGCTGCTCAGGTCTTCTGCTTTCACCTTGTTGTAGATCTCCAGGATGTCAGTGCAGCTCTGATCTCTGCAGGACAAGGATGAAACACATCCATGAAACAGCTCAGGGAGGGGGAGCTGGAGGGGCTGGGGAGGCGCAGACGTACCCAATGAAGCGCAGCAGGACGTCTGTCACAACCTTGGCTGCCTTCACGATGGGACTGTCGGGCTCGTTGAAGGTCCTGGCGTTGTGTTCGATGTACCTGACCTCCCACATCAGGGCAGAGATTCTCCTGACAAACACAGGGAATGGAAGGGATGGGGGGCAGGGGAAGGGATGGGTTACTTTTCATCCCGAGTTCAGTAAAAGAAAAGGAAATGGAAATTCAGATTGAGGAGGGACTCGATCTTTTGAGGATCTTCCTCAAAGGGAAGAAAGAGGAGGATGTTATTTATATTCCCGGAGCAGGACGTTATTTATTCCCAAGTTAACAGGGAAAACTGAGATTTCCAGATTACAGGCCACCATTCAGCCCATTTCTGCAACACAAGCACAGCCTCTGGTTCAAAGGCAGAAGGGATGGAAACAAAGCAAATATCTGCCTCCAACACCGAGGGAGGCTCAGGCTGTTAAACAAACCCTCCAGATCCAGCCAGACCAGCTTCTGCCTTAACAACCACCAGGAATTTATTCTTCAGGAAGGCTCACTGTGCCCCAGGCCAAACAGAACCCGCCCCTGGGGCTGTTGTTGTTGCTGACGGGCCATCCCAGAGCACTCAGCTCCAGCTCGGCCTCCACGGGGCTGCAAGAAATGCACATTCCAACCAGACCCAAAGGCAACTGACCTATAAAACCTGTTTTCAAGTCTCCTCCTGATGGTGGTGAGGTCAGTTGGATAAGCAACGACAGTGCAATACATGGGATAGGCACTAAGGTCCACGGGAACAGCAAAGGGATTGGAAATGTCTGCAAGGCAAGAGACCACCATCACTCCTGGGCCAGACATCAAGAGTCCTTTTAACAACGATTTCTGGAGTTTCTTTCTAAGAATTCAGCAAAAGCGACCCAGATCTCCAGCTGGAAATGTCAGCTCACCAAGGGGACAGTTCCTCCTCTTGCACCATCTGTTACTACCCTTGAAAAAGCCCTTTTCTGGTGAAGTGGCACATCTGGGATTTGTGTGTCAGCAGCCAAATGTGTCACTGGAAGGAATGTGGCACAGGCACTTAAAACAGGAATGCCACAAGTGAGGGAAATGAGGAATACAGACAAATCCTGGGTGTAAATACAGGCAGAATTGAAATCACAGTGTGCTGCTAAACAGCTACAGGGGATTTGTGGGTCAGGGTGTTTAGCTGGTTGGTTTTGAGGGGTTTAATTCAATGTTTGGCTTGTTCACATTTAGATGAGAACCTCCACTTAAAGGAAGGTGAAAAAGGAAAAAAAAAAAAAGGAATACAATTTAAAAGGAAATTGAAACATGAAATTTAAAAGGCTCTTTTCAATGATTCAGTTTGCATTTCAAATATTCCACACCAACTCCCAGCACTCCACCCCACCTACTCCTCAGTCATGTGCCACCACATGATATTCTGATGTTCTGAAGATCCAGATATTCTTAATCCTTCCACCCTTTGCCTCCCAACCTACCAAGGGAAAGGAGCTGCTCGATGCCCCGGATGACTCGTTCACATTCCTCATCTCTGGAATGGGCTCCCCATTCTCCTTCCTGGGGTTTGTAGAGAAGAGCCGTCAGCTCCTCTGGAGTCACAGGAACTCCAGCACCAACCTCCTCTGGATAGGCAGCTGGAAAGGGACAATTCCACAGGCTCTGAATCCCAGCAGTGGCAAAAAGCTGTTTGCTGGGCAGAAGGACAGGAATCCAACACTTACTTCCTTCTGGGATTGGTTCCATGTCCCATGGGCTCATCCTCTCTCTCTCATTATTGTCCCAGCTATTAAAAAAACACATTTGAATGCCCAAATTAGAGCTGAATATCTCAATCAACCTTTTCTTTACCACATCTAAACCAAAAAAAGGTCATCCCTGTCAGGAACAAACCTGTCCCTGGAGACACTCCTTATTTTTCTCTTGTATCCCCTATATATTCACTGCACTCCTGACACCAAAAGTGTTTGTTTTAGGAATCAATTATAAAATAAATAAGCAGCTAAAGTGGCTGGTTGTGTATTTAAATGGAAAAGGTTTGAGGGAAGCATTTGAGCAATAACTCACTGGACACTGTAGCACTGGAAGGAGCTGTCAGGATACTCTGCCTGGAAGGGCTGCTGGCTCTCCACGGTCCCAAACCACCAGGCATCATCAATGATACTGCGAAATCTATCCCCTGGCAGCACAAAACGTGCAGTCAGAAACAGAAATACCTTAACAATTATTAATTAGTTCTTTTTAGAGAGTCGGCTCCACCCTCCCCTAAATGCAGGGCTCCAGTTTTTGTATTTTGCACCACAGGAATGGGGCCATGAAGGGAGGGCTTGGAGCTCTCTGGGAATTACCCACAGGCTCAACTCACAACTCCTCAGTAAATTTAGATTTAGATTTTAGATTAGAACCTGCTGTCACAGAGTCTGGGACAATTTCTCTCATATATATATTTTTTTCTGCTACAAGAATTACAGCAAACATCAAACAACACTTTCCAATGCCCTCTGTAATATCCCATGGGAATAGTTCTTTACATCACCTAATAAAGACCCTCCATCCCATTAGAAATGGTGCAAAAAAAACCCACATGGAAGTGAGGGGGGGGAAATAAAAGCAGTCACCTATTTGCCAGTTCCTTTCTTTGGCTTCATTATAAAACTGATGCAGCACAAGGAAGTCAATAACATCTGGCATGTCGTGGTACCTGCAGGAAATAAGAGCAAAAAAAGTTCCTGTTATCCAGAATAAAGGTCCCAAATTCCAGACATTTGGGATCAGAATTAATGAAATTAATTCTTAATGAAATTCTTTATGAATTAATTCTTAAATCAATTCTTAACGAAATTAATTCATGACAAAAGAAGGAAGGAGGAGGGAGATTCTACACCGCAGAGAAAATCTCCTGAAGGATGTCCTGAGCATTCCAGGGACTTACTTTATGGAGAAGGATTCTCCTGTCATTTTGCCTGTGATTGGATCCAGGAATGCAAGCTTCAAGCAGCAGAGTGTGGGAGGCCCAACTTCGTATTTAATTCCTACAGTCTTCACAAATTCTTGTTCCTGGGGTTCCATAAATATGCAACAGTGTTATTTTCATTTGCTAACAGCAAAAATACCCATTTTAAAGTGTTAAATGTATTCCTGTAAACCACGGTTTCTACTCTACAGCCCATGAATTTTTCTTTTCTAAACACTGAAAATCAACCACTGACACTTCAAAAAGAAAACCCAGGAAGGTGTAAGATGCTCATTCTCTTGGTGGATTGTGGGCAGGATTCCCACAAGTTTTTCTTGGTTTAAACCACAGTGATGGCACCAAAATTTGTACCTGACCCACCCCAGGGCCCCTCACCCTTCCACAGGGAGGGGGGAAAAAGGAAATTCTTCCTCTTAAACCAGAAATGCCACAATAGCCTTTATGTTCACATCCTGTCAAACTCCATCCTAAATGAAAAGCCGTTTCCTTTTCCTTGGACTGCTGATGGCCTGGAAAATTCCAGCTGGAATCACTGAATACTTGGGATCAGCATCTGGCTGTTGTTCAGTACAGCAATTATTTTCATTAATATGAGCACATCTATGAGCTCTTCATATGGAACTGGAGTAAAGCAGGAAAAAATATGGCAACACTCTGGATTTTACCATTTAAAACTTTGATATTCCCATTTTAAAGCAATGATTTCCTACTCTCTGTGCTGGTTTTTGTGTCAGTTTAACATCCCAGAGACATTCAGCTCTTTGACTTACCCTGAGTTCCATTTTGTTCCACGGTTGTTTTTGCATGTTAATACTGTAAATTTTGGCTTTCCTCACTGCCCTCACATAAGCCTCATGGCCTTGCCTGAAGTATATGATCTTAAAAAAGAGGTAAAAAAAAAAGATAAAATTATTTTACTGGTCGTTCTCTTCCTGCTCAGGCTAAAATTCCTACGAACACTTCAGGCCTCAGGGATGAAACACACGGCCCATTTATTTATTTGTTTCATTATAAAACCCTCTTCTAGTGAAAAATATTTACATCAGCCCCTCAACTGGCTGCTCTTTGTGCCTTAAAACTGGGACTGCTAGAAACGTGCAGGTGATGATGCACAACCAGCTCTTCCTGGGGAGGAAATGTGTGTCTGCAGCACCAACCAGGCTGGGATTTGTGGATCCTCGGGCACAATTCCCCGCAGAAAATCCTTGGGAATAACAGTCCTGAGGCAGCCAAGCTCCCTCAGCCCCTGTGGAAGGTGGGAATGGTGCAGCAAGTACCTCATCTCCCATCTGGGGGACGAACGGGGAGCGCCTGGGGATGGTGTCCAGGATCCACTGGGGAGCCAACCACTCCTCACTGGGCTCCCCCTCCAGGGCCAGCAGCCCACTGGCTTTCTGAAATACAGGACATTGCAGTTAGGAGGCAATGAAGAGAATATTTACAGTGCTGTGAGTGTTGTAGTTAGGGTACAATTCATCTAATGTCCAGAGAATCATTAATTGCCATGAACAACTGATCCTACTGCATGTGAGGGAGGTAAGGAAAAGCTGGAACATCAATATTCCCCAAACCTCCATTATATTATAAATATAATTGAAAATTAATAAATTCATTAAAATGCCCATGGTAAGGAATTAGATGATTTTTTGATCCTTTCCAGCTCAAACCAGTCAGTGGTTCTATGATAAACAAAGAAATTCTATTTTTTATAAATACTCTTAAACAACTTTTTTTGAAAAAAAACACCAGCAAAAGGAATCTGACAATGTAGATCCAATGCAGATCCATTTTAATTTTCCAACAAAACCACCCTGGAGAAAAATCTTCCTGCAGGGAAGAGCAGAAATCTGGGAGAAAACAGAACCAACTGTGTGAAACATGGAAACAAATCCACGTGACATAAACAAGAAAATCACTCTGCTCCTGCACTCACTAAGCTCTCTGTAGTTTTTCTTCCTATTTATTTGTTTATGAACAATTTTACTTTGAAAACACCCCCAGAACCTCCAAATTTATATCCAAAAAGCCACTAAAAAATGACAAACACTGACCTTCTTTCGAGGCTGTTTGAGTTTCCTTCGCTTTGGCTCCAGTCCTTTTGTTCCCTTCACGTTTTCATCTTCAGAGCTGCTGCAGATTTTCCGAGCTGCCTGCCTGGTTTGTCTCTTTGGAGGCTGGAGATTAATCCCAGCATCTGCTGTCCAGTCTGAATATTCACTTGATGAATCACTGGAGATAAGGAGAAGTCGTAAGGAAGAAGAGAAAACTCCTGTTTTCCCACACTGGACTGCAAGGACAAACATTCCACCTGTTCTCCTTTGTCAGGATCAGCACAGAACTTGGAATTTAAGGAAAACTTAAGTTTTTCCCCCTGATTTGTGACGTCAGTAAATTGTTTTATCAATTTGACAACATTAACTTACAAATGGTCTTTCTGACTGAAAAGAAGTGGGAAAAAAAAATCACAATATAAAATGTTTCATGAAGAACTGGGCCAAAAAAATCAAGTCTTCAAAATGAAATCTGGGGATCACAATATCCCCTGCCTTACTGGAATTCCACAATAAACCAGTGTGACCAGTTCAGAGGCCAGAAGAGGTACCTGGAACTGCTCTCACTCTGCCACGCTGCCACAGGATCATCCACGGAGGCATCGCTTGTGCCAACAGTCTCATCCTCCTGCATTAAAAACACAATTAATAATTCTTTTTTAAGTGTTTGATATTAAGTTTTAGTGCCAAGTGCTCAATTTTTCTGCTTTTCTGTACATTGAATTCATTTACAAAGCAAAAATGCTCATCCCTTTCTTAAGGGGAACAAGTTATGTTTAATCTGGTACATCAATTAATACCAATTAATTAATGCCAATACTCCATCTCTTTCCACAGCAGATGCACGTGAAATCAAACTCCTGCCAAACCAGATTCCTGGAATCCAAGTGCTGTGAATCCCAAACCAGCACGTACGTGGTTTAATGCAGTTAAATTTACTTGCAAATCCTTCAGGTTTCCAAAACTGTTCCCAGCCGGTTTTGCACTGGAATTTAGGGCAAAGATCCTTCACACCCTGAGCTCAACACACCACGAATGCCAGGGAATCAAGGAGCTGGGGGGAAGAACTTGGGAGCCTTGGTGCTTGGAGGTGTGGGAGGAGGGAAGGAAGGTGCTGAGGGTCAGACCTCGGAGGAGCTGGTGGGCACAGGGGTGTCTGAATTTTGGGAAGAGGAAAAGGAGGATGTTGGGGGTCAGACCTCAGAGGAGCTGTTGGATCATTGCTGGGCAGAGGTTGCCTGAGATTTGGGAAGAGGTTTGGGCAGAGGGATGAAGGGTTCAGAGGGGTCATCCTTGAAGGAGCCGTCAGATTGCTGGTGGGCACAGGGTGCCTCAGGTTTAGGAAGAGGGATGAAGGGTTTAGAGGGGTCAGACCTCAGAGGAGCTGTCAGATTTCTGGCGAGCACAGGGTGCCCGAGGTTTAGGCAGAGGGATGAAGGGTTCAGAGGGGTCATACCTCGGAGGAGCTGTCGGACTGCTGGCGGGCACAGGGGTGCCTGCTGGCTCCCTGGGGGCTGTGCTCCATGGTGGAACGGGTGTGGTACGCGTGCTGCCGCTTCCGCTGGTTCCTGCGCAGGGCCCGCCCGCTGCCCACCTGGAATTCGCTCTGCCACGGGGACAAAGGGACAGAACAGGGAGTCAGGGAGGACTGGCACACTCAGAAGGCGCCTCGTTATCCCAGGAATCATTGCAGAATCCCTGGCACACTGTGGCTCATCTCAGCAGGGTTGGGTTGGTGGCTTTTTTTGGGTTCAGCATCAATTCTACTTTATAGAAAGGAAGTTATGGAAAAGACCGGTTTTGCCTCTAAAATTCCTGCAATCTCCACACAACAGAAATCCAGCCACTTATAAAGGTGGGGCACCTCTAATATTTCACTGTTTTGCAGAATCCCAGGATATGCTGAGTTGGAAGGGATTCACAAGGATAATCAAGTCCAACCCTCAGCCCTGCACAGGCCCATCCCCATCTCCCACAAATCCAACTGCAAACCCACCATGGCTCTGCTCTTTTCCTTTTCCAGCATCTTCCCACCACTAAAACCCCAAGGATAGAGATTTACCATTATTTGCATGCAGACAAATCACAGCTGCAGAAGGCAGACAGAGCCAGAGAAATAATTGGGAGCATTGATCTTTTAAATCATTTAATAAAATTGGTTTGGGGGGGTTGTGTTTCTCTCTTTCAGCGCTTTAACTCACCCGTTGTAGGGTGTGGGATGGCTTTCTCTTCTTTTCAGCAGTGTATAAATTAATTTCTATTTCACCTTTGGCAGCTCGACATTCTTCCTGGACCCTAATTATACACAAGAAACATCCAGTTTACTCAACAAATCATCACATAATTCCACAGTCTCATTAATACACACACAAACACTTGTTGTTGTGCTGCTGTAAGAAATCTGTGCACAGAGCACTACCCATGGAATCACAAGTCAAGGAAGCAAAACTCGTTAGCTGAGCATCCGTAATTATTTTCAAGCAAACCAGACTGAATTATTTTCATGGCTTTTCTTAAATGAAGCTTCAGAGAAATCTGGTATTTGAAGTACTGAACACTGAATGGTAAAGAGTAGGAATTGCTATTTTCACCTCTCCACTCTGACCCCAACATTCCAAACAACCCAACCAACCGACCCGCCCACCAACCAATTAACCCACCAACCAACCAACCAACTGACCAACCCAGGAACTCACCAACCCACCCACCCACCAACCAATTAATCCACCCACTCACCAACTGACCATCCCACCAACCCAACCATCAACCAACTGACCAACCCACCCCAAAGCCAATGTGTTTGTGAAAACCCCTTTCAGGACTACATAAGGAGGAATAAATATCCCACAAATGAGTGTTCTCCCCCCTTGGCTCACTTAGCATCTTACTTGCTGATGCCTGGAGGGAGCTCGTTGACCACGACCCTCCTGCTCCAGGCCATGAGGTCCCTCTCAGTGGCCATCTGGCTGCGGGGAGCGTTGTGGTGCATCTGGCGCACGCCCTCGATCTGCCCACTGCGCCTCAGCCCCACGTTGGGCGGGGAGGACACGTCCACGCCCGGGGGGCGAAGGCCTGAGGGACAAAAACAACCTCTTCACTCCTAGGAACCACCACTGAAATCAGGGGATCACGGGTGGGGTGGAAGGACCTGAAGGATGATCTCATCCCACACCCAGCAGGAGAAGGCCTGAGGGAGAAAAACCTTTTCATTCCTACAAACCACCACTGAAATTAGGGAATCACGGGTGGGGTGGAAAGACCTGAAGGATCACAGAATTCCATGGGCAGGGACACCTTCCACTGTCCCAGGCTGCTCCAACCTGCCCTTGGACACTTCCAGGGATGGGGCAGCCACAGCTTCTCTGGGAATTCCATCCCAGCCCCTCACCACCCTCACAGGGAAGAATTCCTTCTTAATACCTACTACAATTTAGAGCTTAAGAAGCACAGGAAGATCCTTTTTTGGCAATAATCAACATTAATTCTACACGAGGTGGCTTTTCTTTCACCTCAGGTGCACATTTTTGTGGGCTGACCTTGGGGACGTGTTTGCTGCTGTAACATCCACCCCACAAAGTATCTCCGAGACACCTGAGGCAAACAGAACATCATCTGTGACAAAGGTTTTCAGGGCCCTTAATTGACCTTCAAACCAAAGTCTTGCCAATTGTTTAAAGGCCTTAAAATCATGAATCTTGGTAGAAAAAGCCATGAGGTTGAAATCAAAAATAAGAGACTGGGGCAAGATTTAGGTTTTCTGTGGTATCTCCACTAGTCTAATGACCTCTGCCAGGAAGTCTACTTCAAACACGTGTAATCAGCCACTTAAGCGAAAAGTAATTTATTAGCAGCTGTAAATTTCCCAAAGCTCAGGATGACTTGCAGCTCAGCTCCTCAGCATCTGCTTCCTCCCATCAGCACCAGTCTGTTCACATCTGACTGAGTGGGGTTTAAATTTTTAAACACTTTGCGTATTAAAAATAAAATCACAGCAGCAGAACACTTAGCAGGAGGAATAATCTGAAGCTTTCCAAGGAAACACTAAGACAGAGAAACATGTTTATTTTATTAACACTGATGCTCAGCCTTCCAGTGCAGCAGGAAACCATTAGTCTGTCACAACACTGTATTCACTGACAGCCCCTAATTATCTGCTGTTATTTTGACATTATGCAGTTAGGAAGGATCACTCTGCCATGATATCAAGGCAATACAGTGGGGTTTGTAACAGGAATAATTCCAGTTTGATACCTGTAATCAGACACAGCCCAGTCAGACCATTGTGTGCCCTCAGCTGCACCTGAAACTTTTAATTCCTCTGCTGGAATCCAAGTGCTCCCCACAGGTTAACAAGGTGTAAAAACAGGAGAGAAAAGCGGCCTCAAAGACATTTCCATCAGCCCCTCTGGGATTAAGGGAAGAGCTGCTGGGGATAAGGCACTGACCTCCGTTGACAGAGTGGGATCTGTTGAGTGGAGGGTTGGGAGGAGTTTCTCCTTCATTAATTAGCCGCAGATCTTGTTCCCTCTGGAGCTCCCTGATCATTCCATCAAGGATACTCTCATCCTGGTCGTTGGTTTGCTGCCCGATGACTTGTTCAACTACTTCACCATCCCCTTGGCAAGAACAAAGCCACAAACACGAAATGATTAATTTTTGTTATAAATTAATTTATCTTATAAAACGATTGATTTCTGTTTTACTAAAAACCCCAAAGAAACAATCCCACTCGAAACTCTGCACCATTATTTGCTCTGCAGCACATCTGATCACCAGCTGCTCTCATGGAATAAATGGAGGCAAAGTTTAGAAGAGAAGAAACAATAAAAACCTAAAACTTGAGCCACATAAAAAACATGAACACAAACCCCCAGAAACAGCAGAAGGAAAATCTGCTGTAGCAGGTAATAAGGGAAGGTCTTTTCTGGAGATCAGCATTTCACAAAAGAAACAGGGGAAGAAAAATCCGTTTTAAAAACCAAAAGCTGTCTTTTCCATGTCTTTGTCACCTTCCAGGTTCCTTCCTCACATCCACAGCCACAAAGGTTAAGGGAAAATGCTTTAAGCATCTGCCATATCTGGGAGAAATCCACAGGTTTTGGAATGCTCTTGTGTCCAGACAAATCCATCCCACACATTTCCTCGACGCCACAAACCCACCCAAGCCCCCTCTCCTATCTCTGCATTGAATTTAAACCCCTTAATTTATAAATCCTTAGCAATTAGGAGCTGGTGCTCAACGCCGTGCCACACATGGATTATTCAGGAGCTTCAGACAGGATACCATTAGCCACATATCCCAGCTGAGGAATGAGCTGCTCGTCCTTGCAATTCTCCCTGCCCGGGACCAGCCGCTGGAACCTCGTGGGATGAGGATTCCCGTCAACATCCACCAGGAACGGGGGAGGCATCAGGTGTGGGGCCTGCTGGGTCTGCTCATCCAACACGTAGTTATTGGCATCACGGATCAGCGGCCTGTAATCCGTGTGGAAGAACATCTGATCTGGGATCTGAGGGAAAAGGAATTGGGGGGAGATAAATCCACGGCCCTTTGCAGCTACAGCCAGGAACCACAACTCCTACACTGGGGAGCAGAGACAACAGATTCCAACACAAACGTGGTTTATAAGCAAGGCCTGAAGCAGAAATTCAATATGAAATAGGCCAACAGAGGTGAACAGAGAGGAGTGAATGCTCTGCCTCCCTGCCTGAGATTCTCTTGTCTAAATCTTTTTGATTTAAGTAAAAAGCAACTGCTCCATAATCTAATTATTGCTCCGTCTGAGGCAGGGCGAGGGAATAAATTGTAACACAACTACTTCTAAGACAAATTCAGGTCAAGACAGGGAAGAGTTTAAAATTCATTCAACCCACCTTTTCATAATATTTATTGCATCCAAAACCAAATAGTAGCAGATGTCCATGAGAGTCTGTGCAGGCAAAATGTTGCCCATCTGGTGAGAACTTGCAATCAAAAACAGCTCCGTGGCCTTGGCCCTCAATCTGGATCAACACAGAGAATCCCTTTCACAACCATGTATTCACCAGGAGAGTATTTTTATCAACATTTCAGCTGCGATCCAACAAGTTTTTAAACCTTCATTTTGTAATTTGAACTGAATTGAACTGCAATTTCCTGGACAATGCAGGAAAACTTCACGTTTTCCCCTTTGTCCTGACATTTCAGCACAAATTTCAAGGTATGTTCTGGAAGAAGTCCCTGAATTCTGTATTTTATGTTAATGACAGACACAGGGCAAGCCCACACCAAAGATCTCAGCCTGGCTCTGCAAGTATAGAATGAAATCTGCTTTGGTCTCAAGACCAGTTTTAACAAATATGAAAAAACCCCCAAGTATGAAACAAACATGAAAAAATATGAAACAAATAGGAAACCAAAACGAAACGTGAACAAAATACGAAAGACAAATATGAAAAACCAACAAATATGAAAATAAAAAAAATCCCTGATCCTTCTTACCATGTTAAAGTAATTGCGAATTTTTGTTCCTTTGTCTATGTCCCAAACAAAAATATTTCCATCATGACCCGCTGAAAGCACAATCCTTTGGTCGAAGGGATGGGCCTCCAGGACAAAAACTTCATCGTCGTGACCCTGCAACGACAGCAGGGGGGAAAAAGGGGCTGATTTCTCCAGGAGGGACCTGCAAACGGGCTGGAATTCCTGTGAGGGCAGAGCAGGGAGTCCCCCAGGGTGGCTCAATCCACTGGATCTGCCACTGGGATTGTCCTTGGACAACGTTCCTGCCAGAGCTGTGGCACTGCCAGTGCCCTGACTGGGATGGGGAGGAAGGAGAAACCAGGGCACAGCCAACAATTCCCAGGGTTTGGGCCATCAGGATACAGCCTCCTCCTCACAGACACCTGGATACCCCCAAACCCAAACCCCTCCCCGGGGGGAAACGTCACCGTGTCCCCCTGGGATTCCCCCCCCGGCATGTCACTCACGGATAAGCTGTGCAGGAGCTGCCCTGTGGAGGAGTTCCACACTTTGAGCAGGAAGTTGTTGACTGCAGTGATGACAGTGGCATCGTAGCGATCCCAGGCCACCATGGTCACCTTCAGCTTGGTCACCTTGTCCTCCCCAGTGGCCACGTTGTTTCTGAGGGAATCCATCATTTCAGAAGGAATAAAATCAGCAAGTGCATATGGAAACATTTAAGAGCCTTAATTCAGTCTGGAATCCGGGGAGGATGGATGGGACTGACTCCGGCTGAGGCAGGAGAATGAAGGATGGTAACAACAGGATCCAGGAAATATTCAGTGCCACTAAGATTTATAGAGCTCCATTTCCTTAAAAAGGACAATTTCTCCTCTGTTCTTAAACCACCACATCCTCATCTAATCCAATTTTTCCTTCCAGGCTCTTCAAATCTAGGTTTTTTTTTTTTTCCTACAAGGCATTTTTCCTATCAGTCATCAATACCAGTAAACTTCCCAGTGAGCAGGAACCTGCCAATAAATCCCAATCCCGGCTCCGACAGCAAACACTGCCCATGGAACCAGATGAAATATGGAGAATTCTGCACAGGACTGATGGATCTCTCTGCTCCTGCTCGTTGTTGCCTTGCATATTCAACGACAAGGCACTCACAGGAGCCACTTGAGGATCTCAAAAACACCAAACCCTAATTGAACCCAAGAACTGAAACACCACATTGCACCTCTTACTTGGGAAATTAAGGAAAAAATACAATGTTAAGGAACATGCTGGAGATTTATATATTAGCATATGATCAATGGGGTTCTACTAAGAGCTCCTTCTGTGAGATAAACATTTCAACATTCTTATTTCATATGTAAAATACTAAAGATTCCCCAGCTATTAGGAAGGGAACTACCAATGGATTATTATTTAATCTGGGGGGGTGAATGAACCGTGTAAATTAACAGATATTTTCAACACACAAAAAAAATGCCCTGAAATTAACTCCAAATGGCAGCAAAACAAACAAGTTTTGAGGGTGGTGGGAGATTCAGCTTGCTTGGAAATGTCACCACGAGGCTGGTTGTCTTTACCCTGTCATTTTAGTTGCCATATCCAGGACCAGACACTTCCAATCGTGCTGATGGTAGTGCCAAATTCTTGCTGTCCCATCTCTGCTTCCACTGACAAACCTTAAGCTGTGGGGTAAAGAGAAAAAGAGCCATGAAATTCTGAATAAGGACGGTCTAAACCCCACAAGGACACAAATAAATATATGTATTTGGGAGTAGAGATCTGTGTACCTCTACTTCTCTCACTCGTGAGGTCACAATTTTCATTTCAGAAATGGTACGAAAGAGTTTCCAACATTAATTCCATTTGGCTCCAGCAGGCAGATGGCCTTGGAGTGACTTCAGGGCTGTAATTCAGAGGAGCTGCACATTCCCTTTCTAATGACATCAGCAAATCCCTGGAGCAGCTCAGAGTGGCAGCAAAGAAAGAGGAGCTGCAGTGGCATAAATAAAAACCCGTTAACGGAGGGAGGGGGTGAAGGCAGCCACGGGAAGGAGCCAAATTTACAAGTAGCCTGTGCAGCTGACCATGGATATTTTAATTATAAAGCTCTTCCTCCTTTAAGGAATTCAAACATCCAATAAATGTATTTAACCACATCCTCAGGCTTTGGCCATCAATGTCACAGAAACCATTTTTTGTCGAGAAACTGGGAAAAAAGGCTCCTCAGAAAATACATTTCCACAGGATGGCCAACCCCTGTGAGAGCACATTCCATTTATCTCCAAAATGACACTATTCAATTTTCCTAAGTGACTGTTTCACCTTTTCAGTTTCCCCAATCTGACTTATTCTGTTGTGACGAAAGAGTTTAAAAATGCTTGTGACAAGTTTAATTTCCTTCTTATTTTATACTTCTTTATACCAAAATAAAAAGGAAGCTATTTTTCCCTTCAGAGCACCACTATTCCATGTGACTTGCTGGGTTTTATTTTTCAAAAAGCAAATTAGAAGCAGAATTACAGAATTCTTTTGTTGTTACAGCAGAAGATGACGAGTTGGTGCTTGTGGACATGACACACTTAAATAATTAGTGTGGATTAATCAAGAGTTTTCCACAGAAAAATTTCATTTTGGGAAATGAAATATCATCATTCCCAGGTGTAAATCCCAGGATAACTCACCTGTCCCCGTTGTTACAGAACTGCACTGCAACCACCTTGTCCTGAAGGGGGAAAGAGCAGCAGTAAGTGCTTTGCAAGCTGAAAAACTCACCCTCAAACCTCTTAAGGATTATTTTTTATCCAGCAAATTGCATCTTTACTGAAACATACTTCAAAATTCGAGCCCAAAAAAGTCGTATTTAAAGGGAAAACTTCCCCAGATTTATTGTGTTTAACACGGAAATAAAAAACTTCCTGCAGTTTTTAGGCCTAACGTTGGGAGTGCATCAAAAAATTTAATCCCAAAAATGCAAACCTTGGCTTTATTTCCCCTTACAATCACAGAGAAACAAATGTTACGCCTTAGACATGGGTTTGGCTTTTTCTGATTTGTTAAATTTTTTAATTTGTTCAAAGGTTAAAGTGCTCCAGGTCCTTGTGCCCTCACTCCCACCGATGTCTCCAGGGCCTGAGAGGCGAATTTGGGATTGGTTTGACACTTGTTTTAAATCCATCTCTTAAGAGTGGATTTAAAACAAATTTAAGGAATTGTATTTACAGCTCTTTCCAAACCTGCTCAGTACAGAAAATACTCTTTTCTTTTGTGGCCAAAATCCTTGTGGGATGTGTTGGTTCGGGGGTTTAAACGTGATGCCCAGGACTCCCAGGGAAGTTCAGGGAATCAATTCACCCCTCAGGTTTAACCCATAAAATCTTGTTGAGGTGGGAAGTTTGAATTTTTATGGGAACCCTCTTGAACTCCCTGAAAATGGATGATTTGGAGCTTTATTTTCTAAATGAAATTTCCATCTTGCACACTCCAAAATCTGAATTATTTTGTTCCTTCTGTTCATGTGGCCACAGCTGAACACTCAACAGTAAATTTAATGGGGGAAAAAATAACATTGTGCATTAAAACTGCTTTAATTCCTCATTTGGAGACAGACTTTTTCCAAAAAAAGGGAAAATCCTTCAGTCCCTCAGCATTTTAGGGGAATGAAATACATAAAAACACATTTTGCACAAACCTCCTGCCTTAGAGTGACTCGGAAATAACCACAAATTTCCACATTTAAATCCCCCAGTGTCGAGAACCAGAGAAAACCTGGAGAGCCAATAATTCAAATTCCTGCAATCAGGAACCTCTTACCGTGTGAGATTCCAGCTCAGCCATTTTCTCTGGAGATTCTGAGCCCAAATAATAAATTCTTATCACATGGTCGGTGCTCCCTGTCGCGATGAACATTCCACCTAAAACACAAGAGTTTGACACCAGTCAGGGGAATTATTTCTAAATCAGGAGTCAGGGATTGTGGAGAAATTGGAAAAAAGCTCCTCAATTAATATATTTTCACAGGGTGGCCAACACCTTTGGAAGGATATTCCATTTATTTACAAAATTAGGCTTAAAAGCCAAATCTATTCCATTTTGTTAAGTGCTTGCCCTCTTCAGTTTCCCCAAATTGAATTTTTCCACTGAGATAAAAATGTGTTTAAAAATGCTTCTGACAAGCTCATATTCCACAATATAATAATGAAAAAACATAATATCTATATATTACATAATAACACAATATATAATAATTATAATATATAACCCTTGTATTTTACTGTTATTGAGATTTCTTGACAATGTTGACCAAAAACGTGAGATTTGCTGCATTTGAAATGGGTTTAGTTATTTCAGGATTTCTGGATTTTAAAAAGTGGCTCTAAAAAAAATTTCTCATCGAATGTGCTTTTTGAAACGGAGAGATAAGGACCCATATCTCTCAATTTCGAAAAGCACATTTGATGAGAAATTTTGTCAAAACAGAAAAATATAAAACAAAAAAAATATAAAATATAAAAAAAGGGTTTTCCGTAAAAATAAAGAATATAAAATACAAAATATAAAACTAATTTTCTTGGGAAAAAAAAATCAGGATTTTTGCAAATCCAAAGCTGCAAAGGATGCCTGTTTAACTGAGATTTTCCAACACATCCAATTTGATTTGGAAGATGAGCCAAAGTGGAACCTTTGACCCGTTTGCCAGAATTCCAGAACTTTCCAAGGTGAACCTTAAAAGGATGTTCCAAACGTGTGCCAAAGAACAGACTGAACGCCTTGGAAGTGGTCAAGACATTTCAGCTTAAATAATATTGAGAAAAAGCAGCTTGAGGCAGACACTCGATGTGGAAAATGGAAATAAACACAACCTGAATGTGCCAAAACTCCCTGGGAAAGGGTTTCATTTTATTTGGGTTCAAAGAGAAGAGACCGAAGGCCCCAAGTCCTTCAATACCTGAACTGAAGGAGGAGCAGGAGATCTGAACTCCAGGCCTGGACCTCTCTGCAAACTTCACAGGACGATCCCTACGTGCAACAACGCAATAATTCACTTTTTATGGCTTTGTCAACAACATTTTCATACATAGCAACATATCAACAGCAGGCTGAGCTCCATATGCTCTGAAATCTTTCATCATCCTCTTCTCAGTCTGCTACATAGAATAGATTTTTTCATTTCAGGAATTTTTCTTCCTTAGTTGAATAAGAAACTTGTAATTTTCTAAATTGAAAAGACTATTTAAGTGATTTATCATGATATTCACTGATTGAGATTAATTTAAAATAGAACCTGACAAATATTCATTTAACAGCATTTACTCCCTGTTAAATATGGGTTTGGTGACATCTACATTTTATATTTGCCTGATTAAAGGCAAATTAATTCTTCTGTTTGTACATTAAGGACAAGGGTTTATTCCTAAACAATAAAAGCTGCAAATCTTTCCACAATTTTTGTCTTGCAGAGAAATAACAACCCCAATCCCTCCCTCTGGGCTCCAACCCCCAAAGTACCCCACACCCCATTTATTGAGCAAGAAAACATCTTTATTTCATTATCTCCAGGCTAAAATACAAAATAAATCCCTCCCTGAGTCAAAAATAATTGTAATTATCTGAAGGCTCTCACTTGAATTTCATGGTGTTGGCGTGCCACTGCCAGAAGCAGATTGTTCCGTCGGCCCCAGTGGAAGTGAGGTATCGTGTTGTTCCTTTCCTGGCTGGAGAGAACTAAAAATAAAAGTTGGAATAATTAAACCACCTCATTTCTTTCTCTTCTTTTGATGCTGGAAACCTGTGGGTTTGAGGTTGGTGGGTTTTTTTCATTAATATATGAGTTTTCTCCCCCAGGAGAGCAGAGAGGAGGGGTAAGCACAGCGTGAAATTCCAGCAAAATAAAGGTGAGGAAAAGCCAAACTTCAATATTTGGAGTGGGAATTCTTTATTTCTACCACACAAAAGGGAGTAAATTGGAGAAATGAAACCAGCTCAGACCCTTTCAATGGGGCCACAAGAATGAAACAAGCCCAGATGATTTAATGGGGCAAAAAGCAAGGAAACAGTTCTTTGTGGGACAGAACTGGGTCAAACATGGGAAATAAAATTCCTGCAGCTCAGCAGGATCCCCACCACTTCCCTCTTCCTGAGCATCTCCTCTGTCTCTCTAAGGAGTGGGAAAGCTTTTTATTCTGAATTTCAGACCTGCAGCAATACCTTTAATCCTCTGGCTGCTTGGTAATTTGATAAAGGAATCAACTGTCTCCTCAAAAAGCCATCACTGATTAAATTACTGGAGTTTAACAAAAATCTCATGAGGAACAGATTTAAATAAACATATATATATATATAAAGAGCAATATATAAATTCCAAACCCAGGTTGTAGAGTATGCTCCCCAAACAATCACCTTGACATGGCTGAAATCAGACAAAACTGGGGGAGAAGTGAGACTCCTGGGGATCACTGTCATGGTGGAGAATCCGAATCCAAGGCAGCAGCTCCAGAAAACGGGGATTCTGAGCCAAACAGCCCCATTCACTCCCTGACACCCTGTGCACCCCCTGCCAGATTGCAGGCATTGGGGTTTTTATCCCCGAATTTGATTTTCTGGAGGTTTCTGCCTGTAAATTGTGGTGTTTTTTAAAGAAAATCCATGTTTGCAACAACACCCAGAAACGCTCCTCAGGCTACGGACTAAGATAACAAGGAAACAAGGAATGTGGGGTGAGGAATTTCAGCTGGTTCTTGTGACAAATGCTCTCCACCAGCACAGGACTGTTGGCTCAGGTCCTGCCAGGACCACAGAGGCCAAACACATCTCCTGGGATCACTGAGAACATCAGATCCATCATTTTCTGGACCTGAGGAAGCAGCAGTGGGATCACACAGGTGAGGGCACATGGAAGCAGCAGTGGGATCACACAGCTGAAGGCACATGGAAGCAGGAGGGATCACACAGCTGAGGGCACACGGAAGCAGGAGGGATCACACAGCTGAGGGCACATGGAAGCAGGAGGGATCACACAGCTGAGGGCACGTGGAAGCAGCAGGATGAGGTAGATGCCTCCCATCCTGGCAGGATGAGGCAGCTGGACACTGTGCAAGGAGAGAGTTTGCCAAGCAAACCACCCTAGGTTGTGCCAAATCCAAGATGTAAATACCAATTTAGCCCCTGAAAACCAACCCCCGCCTCTGATTCCCGTCGTGAGCGGAGGCTTTAGGCTTTAGGCCCTCACTCCTTACCTGGATGGAAGTGATGGAAGCGGAGTGGCCCTGCAGGACGGCAAGGGGGGCACAGGTCCGGAGGCACCACACCCTCACCACCTTGTCGCAGCTGCCCGCGGCCAGCAGCGTGTTCTCGTAGTTGACGGCCATGTCCGAGATCTCGGCCGAGTGGCCCCTCAGGGTGGACAGCAGGCGCCCGTCATCCGTGGCCCAGATCTTCACCAGGCAGTCATCTGAGCCCTGGGGACACACAAATTCCCAAAGGTTACATGAATTCCAGGTCACCGGGGTTGGACAAGGAGCTCAACGTGCCAGAACTACTTGTGTGGGATCCCAGGTAGATCTGGAAAAAGTTCTTCCCTGTGAGGGTGGGCAGGCCCTGGCACAGGGTGCCCAGAGAAGCTGTGGCTGCCCCTGGATCCCTGGGAGTGTCCAAGGCCAGGCTGGAGCAGCCTGGGACAGTGGGAGGTGTCCCTGCCCATGGCAGGGGGTGGCACTGGATGGGCTTTAAGGTCCTTTCCAATCCAAACCAATGTGGAATTCTATGACTTTAGGCATGATGGAATCTGGGCATCACCTTGTGGAGTCAAGGATTTCCATTTCCAGAAACAGAATCATGGAATCCCAGACTGGTTTGGGTGGGAAGCGACCTCAAAGCTCATCCCATCCCATCCCTGCCACGGGCAGGGACACCTCCCACTGTCCCAGGCTGCTCCAGCCTGGCCTTGGACACTCCCAGGGATCCAGGGGCAGCCACAGCTTCTCTGGGCACCCTGTGCCAGGGCCTCCCCACCCTCCCAGCCAGGAATTCCTTCCCAACATCCCATCTAACCCTGCCCTCCCTCACCTTGAGGCTGTTCTCCCTCGTCCTGTCACTCCATGCATAAGGATTAACACTAACAGCTAAAAATACACCATTGATTTGAAAAATCTCCTTATTTTTAAACAAGCCCAACACAAAGTAAAGGCAGAAGCACAGAAACGGATGTCACCGTATTCTGCAGAAAATCCTCAAGTAACACTCATGTCTTTACTGATTCACCACAAATTCTGGAAGGTAAATTTAGCAGAAAAGTCAATTGCAGCTGAAGGAAGTCGTGTCTGCATCTCAGTTCATGAGTCCCAGGGAATCACTAAAGCAACAAATCAAACCAAGCAAAGCAATCTTCCAAAAGAAAAACAAAACCAACAACAAACCAGTGCAATTTTAAAACTTACTGTAAAAATTCTCCTCCCACTGCGGTCAAAGGCGATGCAATAAACAGATGAGAGGTGCCCCAAAATCCTTTTATGCATCTTCATGTGTTGGTAGGTGGATGTTGGGAACAAGTGGCTGAAACGGCCACATCCAGTTAATTGCCTGGCAGAAAGGATGTGAACTGGGAGAGAGAAACAGAGCAAAAAGAAAACTGGGACATTAGTTTTGCCCAGAACTCGATGGAAGGAAACATTAAAACAAATTGTACAACGTTTATTAACAACTTTATCATTTTAAGCCATAAATCTGAACCTCTTCCACCTTATCAGAACTTTCTGTCCAGTGTTATAAAATAAAATTCCACTCCTGATCAAGATTTTGGACACCCACCTGCCTCCTTACCAAAAATCACAGCAAAATTAAAAGTTCTCCCCACAACTGCGAGTTATTTCAATGTTCAACTCATGATCAAACAACACATACATTTATTCTACATGGATTTGCAAAACCTATGAAATTACATGCTGCTAACATCAACTGAAAGGAATTTAGTTTCATAATGGTGCATTTTAAGTGGATTTTTGGTGATAAAAATCTTTGTTTGGAATGGTTTCCAGATCATACGTGAGGGTCAAAGTGTTCCACGCCACCGTCACCGCATTCCTACGCCTCTGGAATTAATCAGAAATACATGGCACTGATTGAAAAGCTGCGGTCAAAAGAATGGCAGGAACAAGACAAAAACTACAGCACCAAATTATTTCATATTGCCACGGGCAGAAATCCTTCCAGGAACAGCCTGAAAATCTAAATGCACAAAACCATGACGTCAAAAAAGCCCATTTTGGATTTGTTGCCCGATTTTAGACCGTTTGTGGGTATTCAATTCCACCTATCCTCTACTATTTTCCCCCAGTTTAATTTCATTTCCCCCCTCTTTTCATTAGAGCACTTGAGCTTTGGGGTTTAAAGATTGCAGAGTTTTTTTCTTGGTGGGGTTGGGGAGTCCCTGGAGAAATCCCTTATCTCACCTCCTGCACCTTGAGGTGGGTTGGGCTTCCCAGGAGCACCACGAAGCTCTTCAGTGCTTTTATATCCCCTTAGTTTAAAAGTTCAGTAAAACACTCGATACATTTCTTAATGATCTCATCACATCATTGCAATTCTCCACCAAAAAAAGTTCTGGTTTATGGTAAAAAAATCCACCTA
Organism: Pitta sordida; assembly: GCA_013390025.1. Taxonomy (NCBI): domain Eukaryota; kingdom Metazoa; phylum Chordata; class Aves; order Passeriformes; family Pittidae; genus Pitta; species Pitta sordida. The sequence continues at coordinate 332,303 of WEKX01027774.1, forward strand.
CAAAGTCAAGAAGTGCCATTTCAAGGGGTTTCTAACCCACAACTCACTTGTGTAAATTTATACCACTGAGGCATCTATTAATAAACAAGTTGTTTCCAGCTTTAGAGGAAGTAATTTTTCGTCTCACATTGGGAAATTTGGATTATTTTTAGTCACTCCACGCAATTGAAACACGAAAAGAGCTGCCTAAAAGATGCTTGTAAAAGCCATCAGCACAACCTCACCCTCAGTCAATATTTGCTTTGCATGTAAAAGCACATATTCAGCAGCACTAAAAGGCAAAACAGACTAAAGCAAATTAATTTATTATCTACCTTCAATTGAATTGATACGTGATATTATCCGGGGCTGTTAAACAAAACTGTCTCCCCCAGTAAAGTAAAACTGAAATTTTAAGCTTTATTTCCACCTCTGGCAGAGATCCCACACTGTCAAATGCTCTACCAAGATACCTCAGGTTTCCCTGTGCAATATTTAAGAGTGAGAGCTTAAAAGTTAAATTTTTAAAAATATTAAACCTCCCTTTCTCCCACCCTGTGGACACTGTATGTCAACAGAGAGACAGTCATTCAGCAACACGGTAATTCTGCTGCTCTTTCCAATCCTTAAAGCCTATAAACACATATATATTTATGTATTTAAATACATAATACCAGTGGATTCTGCCTTTAAGCGACTTCAAGTGGCTTTGAATCGTTTTTTAACCGCAGAAGGAACCGTGTGAATCAAAAAGGTACGGTCACATCTCAAAATATTCCAAATAATCACAATATTTCCCGTGTCCCCGTGTAATCTCTCTGAACATTTCCCCACTGTGTTTGGTGTAAGTCACGTGAAGGAAACATTAAAGGGAATAAAGAATATTCAGGCACCCAAATCCCAGATTTGGCACCTCACTTTTCCGGCTGATTCCCAGCCTTGCCATCAGTTCAGCTCCAGCGGATATGAAAGTAATTTCACTATTTTTTTCCTTGTGTTTATTCCCCTATTTGCACAATGGAGAAAAAAACCCTCCTCAATCTCCCATGGATAATTACCAAATAAAAACCCCTGTTTATGAAATGCTTCAATCAGAGCCCTCCACAACTCTTCTTGTGCCACGAGGAGCAACGATTTTACCAAAGCAACAGCGTTTCTCGACCAAAAAAACCCACCCCCATCACTGCTTCGAAGGGACCCAAAAATCATCCCCGAATTCCAGCTCTCAGGAAGATTAATACACAATATCTGAGGAGGGAATTACCCCCCACATGACAAAAATCCCTGTGAAGTTTCCTTTTGCTCAGTACAATGAAGTCATTGTGCTCCTAAGGCCTCAAAGCATTAAACAAAAAGAACCAACAATTCCCACACGGAGAAACAGCAACTTAGTAACACCCCCCCCAAAAAATTTTTACCAACCTATCTAATTAACTGATGTATTCCATGCCATTCTGGGTGGAAGAGATGCCAAGTCCACCCTCTCACTATTCCCTGCCAGGAAAAAACCTGTCCAGTTATTTCACATTAAAAGGGAGCAGATTTAGTGTTCTGCGTAAGGAAAGTTGAGTTTTGTCCTCAAAATGAAGGGTCATCTCAGCTCCTCCAACTACCAACTTGGAAAATACATTTCCCACGGTTCTTGGTCCTGGAAGATGACAAATCCAGGAAAATTCCAGTCCTTAATGCAAGCCATAGATGCATTAAAAAAAAAAATCACAATTTATCTCACATTCTACCGGGGGGAACAGCACAAATGCAAAAACCCTTGGAAGAAAACTCACCCAGGAAGCAGAAACCCCAAACCCTGCAACAACAACCCACCAGTGTAAAGAGAATTCAAAAACCAACCACCAGACAGCCCAAATTTCCAAGTCAAGTCACAGCTTTAGAAGGAATTCGAGCATTTGAGGTGGCAAAGCCACCTGCTGGAATTCTCCCTCTCCCCCATGACCCTTATCTTGCTCCACTTTTAGCAAGGAGAACTAGAAAACAGGAAAGTGGTGCAAATGTTTGTTGGAAAAGCTGTTTTAACAGGGCGATGAGCTCACACCTCAGTGTTTTACCCTCTGCACTGGAACTGTGGGATGAGGATTTATGTTTCACCCTCATCCCAGGGCTGGAGGTGTGGGAGAAACACGAGTCAGGATTTCATCAGGAATAACCACAGTTGGCTCCCACGAGGAAAATCCTTTGTCAGAGAGTGGCCACAGAGAGTTGGACGCAGGGAAAGCTCCCAAAACACGAGGTGTCCCAGCCCTGGGAGCCGCTGGAACTCATGGATTTACAGCACAGAACACCAGGGATTCCTGACCTCACCCAGCCAGGGCCAAGGGAGCTGGATCACCTGGGCTGGAAATATCCATCCATGGTCACTGAGGCTTTCTCCTCACAAAATCTGTGATATTTGCACTAATAAGTTACCTACAGGAAGGTTTTCATCCTCAAGCTGGAGCAGCTCTTAAGGAGTCAAAAAAACCTTCTTTCCGATCTGCTTTGAGTCATCTCAAAAAAAAAAAACAACCCCAAAAGCCCTGACAAACTGAAGTAGCATCAAAAGCAGGTTTATCAAAGGGAAGTAACTCCCAGTGCTGAGGTTCTGCATGACCAGTATTTCCACTTTCTGACTGGGAGAGAAGAATGGGAGCCCCAGAAATCCCACGACTGCCAAACCTGCCCGGAACGGCTCGACCAGCCCATCCCTGGCATTCCCTGGGCTGTCCTGGCAGCAGGGAGCTCTGACAGGGTTTGCCCTCCCTCAGATCCCCACAGACACACCACGTTCCTGAGAACAACTTCCATGGCTCAGCACTCCCTCAGAGCCTCCCCCAGCTCGGCACAAACACGCTGGGGAAAGACAACACTGATTTCCAGCATCAGTTCCTCCCTGTAGGATCTTTTATTTCAGGAGGGCAGAGCCCAAGGTCTCATCCCAACCCCAACCACACGGGAAGGCAAACCACCGCAGCTGCTGGTTCTTCCAGCTGGGCCCTCCCAGTCCATCCCAGTTGGACCAGCAGTGATCCTGTTGTTGCAGCAGAACACCACAGGGATGGTGGAAAGCTCAAACCCTCGTCCCTGGAAGGGAAATGCACCACAAGACTTGGAGCTCCCAGTTCTACACCTTCTTCCCCAGTTCACACTGGGAATTGGACAACAATCCCGTCCCCCTCCTCAACACACACAACCAGGAGTGTCTGTTCCTTCAACCCAACTCCTTCAAGTCATTCCAGAGAATTCCATCTGACTGAGCCAGCACAGTGTGGGAATTCACAGCTGTGCCAAAATCCCAAAGGGTTCAGGCACTGCCTCATCCTGTGCTTCAGACAAGGCTCACACTTGGCTGGCACCACTCAGCAGAAAGAAAACCCCACCCATTTTGCACAAATAGACACAGAATTTTGGGGTTTCCAGGATTAACAACAAGGAATTCCCAAACCAAACGCCTGCCTCAAGGACAATCAACTTATTTTAACTTTATACACGTTTTTTTCCCTTATCACTAGTTTTTGTAGCTACACCAAGGATTGTATTCTTCAGGGAATCAAAACCAACAAAAATTAATTCCTGGCTCAAAAATATCCTTTTCCATAAAATACCTGTGCATTTCTTAAAAAAAACTATTAGGAAAACACCAACCTCAAGATATTCTTCTGCTCTTTAAGTCCCTAAATAATCACCAAGCAAGCAACACAAACCTTTTACATGAAAGCATGACAAGAGCTGAAGCCCAATTTGCCAGGATGGTTCATTAATATTATCACATGCATTCCAAAAAACACACAGTCTGATGAAAGAATTGATCCAAGAATCCATACAGAAGGAGAGCTGAGAAGTTGTGGGCAGTAAATCTACAATTTAGGTTATTAGTAATCCAGCAGCACAACTGCTCAGAGCAGAGTAACTGCAGAACCAGCCTAAAATAATAAATACACAGCTATGGTAGAAACAGAAAACACCAGTTTTCATCCCTAGGTTTCCAAAATCCATGTGAAAGGATTCCCTGCCAAACCAGGAAAAAACATTCGCCCACCCAGAGCTAAAATATCAAACAAAAAAAACCCCAAACCCAACAAACCAGGATCTCCATTTCTGCCTGCAAGGACCAAACTTGTTTGCTTTCAAACAGTTAATGAAAGTTCAAACCATACAAGGCCAACAGCTCGGTTTAAATAAAACAGAGCAGCTCTGAGGGCCCACATTTATCTGGGTTTTATGCAAGGGCTTTATCTGTGTGGACAACTGAGTCTGAAGGAACACAAATGTTGCTTTGGTGATTATTTCCTTTTTGGAGAGAGATGCTGCAAGCAGTCTGGTTTCTGTCATAATGGAACTAAAAGGAATCCTGGAGTCCAAAAAAGCTCCCTGGGAGCCAGACACTTTGTTCTGGCTGAGATTCCTGTGATGATTCCATGATTCCTTGCTCCTGGGCCTGGCCAATCTTACAAGCACATGGACACATTATGGAAGTGTAGCATCAAAAAAGAAAAATCCTCCAGGCTGCTTCCCTCCAAACAAGTGGAGATGCAAAGCTTTTTTAACATGTCTAACATCCAATCTTGAATAAAACCAACATGATTCTATTGTCAGGGAAAACTCTATTTTAGACCAATTCACCATGAAATTTAAAGAAAAAAAAATGCAACCCCCCAGGAGTGTTTCAGTCAGTGAGAGCAACTTGGAGCAGAATAATAAATAGTTATATAGAGGAGGAAAACAAACCCCAAGAGACACTTTGTGTAGCTCCAAACTCACCCACGTTCGGTGGCCTCCCGTAGTTGACGGGGAGTTCGGGGGGTCGGCCCCTGTGCAGAGCTGCAAAGGCAGATCCTTTCCATAGTGTGTGTCTGAAATCTGCAGCACAAAACCAAACACATCATCAATACATCCAAGAACCAGGAGCTCCAGCAGCGCTCCCAGCAGCCCTGGGTGTGTCACACAGCTCCCACCCCGATTCCTTGGGCAACAGCGCTGGGAAATGGTTTCAGCTTCTCTGGGGTTTCATTGATCCAAAGGAAAAGAGGATTAAACAAGTGGGTGCCCAATGAGGCAGCACTGGACTGGGCCATGTTTTCAGTCCTGCAATCCCAACCCTTCAAACATCTCTGCTCAAAATCTGGACATTTGTGAATGTATTTGCTGCCTACAAGTGGGGAAGTCAGTTTTGGGGTTTTTTCCCAATAAATCTGTTTTCCTGCAATTGGTGGCAACGTGCCCTCCTTTCAGATTGTCCTCTGCACCCCACCGCCTCCCCCCCCCCCCCAAAAAAAAANNNNCCCCCCCCCCAAAAATCATTGTTTTAAAGTGAAGAGTGTTTTCTTTAAAGCCTCTCCAGCTCTCTGCTGCCAACTGGCCTCCGAGAGCCTCCTCTCCAGAACAATAGTGATTTTTCTGAGCGCCTCAGAAATCAGACCTGGATTTCTTCCATTTCTGGCCATCTGGAAGGAGAGAGAAATGAGCTTCCACGGTGAGTAAGGAGCGAGGGAAGGCCAGTGCCACAGGTTGTGGCTCTGTATCACCACTGACACCTCTGACAGGGACATCCAGAGACTCCTGGAAGCACCTCCTGACCAACCCCCAAATTATAACCCAGAGGATGAAGGGACCCTCACTAAAAACACCACTCACACTTCCCAAAACACATCAATCCATCTCACAACTCCTGCTGCCCTGCAGAAAAACGTTCATTTTCTCCTCACATTTTGCTGCTGGTTTCTGCAAACCCAGGGTGAAAGGAAGGAACGTTTCTCTGCCAACCTGGAATTCTCCACCCAAATACAGCAAAGCACAGGCAGAACCACCACTGAATCCCAGAATTCCGGCTGTTTGCAGACAGCACATCCCCGCAGGACACACATCCAGTGGATCAGCACCGGCGTGACTTCACAGGATGCAGGGAATTAAGTGCCACCAAAACAGGAAGGTCCTGCTCTCCCGTCCCTCCTCCTCCTGTGTCACCTCCTCCAGCTCATTTAATCCTCTACAACAAATTTTGCAACATTTCAGCTCCCTGAATCAGGAGGAAGGAATTTCTGGAAGTGTCAGGGGCACGGAGGGAGGAATCCCTCTCCAGTGGCAGATGGCTCTCAGATCTGCTCAGTCTGAACACAAAACTGCCCTCGGGATCTTTCTCTCCAGCAGAGCAGTTTTTCAAAGGCAACAGGACTGATCATGGAAGGACTGGGGGCTTTGAAATTAACTTTAAGCAAAGACTTGCATGGACAGTCACTGAAAAATCAGCCTCGCCTTCTCCCACTCCTGAAATGCTGCCCCAAATCCCACCCTGTCCTGTGTGAGCTCAGCCAGGGAATCAAAATATGGAAGAAGTCAGGCTGGAAAAAAAAGCTCAGCAAAACACATCGACCTTGGGGTGACTGGAGACACAGGGGTGTGTAAATGTGTATGAAATGTATATGAAATTCATATAAATGTACATGAAAAAATGGCACTTTTCAGATGGATCAATCCCCTGATCCCATCATATACACAACACACGTAGGGCAGCAGGCAGAGAAAGCAAACAAGATCAGGCAGGAATTCCTTAAAACGGCATTTTCCACCAAAGAAAACACATCCAAGAGGTCCAGCAACAACCACATTTTAGCACCAAGAACACTGGCAAGCAAAGGGCTCATCAAACACACAGAAATCCCACCACGGACGGGGACAAAAACACTCAAAAAAACCCCATTAAAACAGAATTTGAGCACCAATAAATGGAGGTTCTTACCTTTTGCTGCCCTCAGGAGAGACTGGCGCCCAACACCCAGCAAAGTCTGCACCCCCAGAACACTCTGGGGGATCTCCTTGTCTAAGAGGGGTCCAAGTCTCTCACAGATCCTAAGGAGATAATCCGGAGGGATGTGTGCATTGACAGCCACCTAAACACACAAACAACACACACCTTTCACAGCTGCTTCGTTCTGCTTCCACTGCCACTTCTTTGGTTCATGATCAACTGGAAATTTATTGAAATCGGGTCTAAAAACCCCCTCGAAATTAATGACATCAAATTTTAAACGTGATGTGGGGCGTTGAAATAAAACAGACCAGAAATTGCAGGTTGTAGCAGCTTAATCATAAATTAGGATACCCCTTAACAACACTGAAAAATCCTGGAAATTCAGTGCAGTGCTCAAACCACTTTGTAAAGTCTTTTTTTACCCCTCAGTTCATTCTTTTCCCATTTCTTGCACTGATATTCCTGCATGAAGCCCACGTGCTAAAGCCTAAAAAAATTTAAATATTCCCCTAAAAACCCCTAAACACCATCCTAAAAGCATGATCCAGCCTCCAGCTCCTGGGAACAGGCATCTGTGAGACCCAGACAAGGCTCCGAATTTGCCACGTTGGGTAAACATTCCTCTTTTTTCCCCGTTGGAGAGAGAACAGTTTTTTCAGCAGTCAAATAAACTGCGGCTCATTCTCCACAGTGTCCTGCCCTTGCCTGACTTCTGGCAGGAAAAATTCCTCACCAGAGCTCCTCCAGCACAGGGCACACAGGTAAATCCACCTTTTTTTCAGGATCAACAGTATCCTGCCTCCCCAGAGACCAAGGATATGCCCAGTTCCCCCCCCACACACACACCGGAGGGAGTGGAAGGAATCAGGAAGGAGGAAAAGGTTTGTAATCCCCTCAGACCTGCTGCCAAAACACTGCTGACTCAACTGGGTCATCCAGCAGGTTGTTGGGACACGGCACTGGGAATTTTGTCATTCCAGTGGGGCAGCAGCAGAAGTGCTCTGGGACACAACACAGGGTTGGAATTGTCACCACGGGCAGGGGGAACACTGGGAACACTGTCCCAGAAATGAGATTTGAACCCAAAAGGAACGTTAAAAGGGGAACCAACCCAGACGCTGGGATGTTTTCCTTTTAGGGAAAAAATAAAGCAAATCATGGAACTCCCTCTGGAATCCTCATCCCAGAGCTGGTTTGGGATTATCCCCAATATTCCACGGCTACAGAGAGATCCTGAATGAAGAGAAGAGCACAAGGGATTCCACAAGCTGTCCTGACTAACTCCAACATGGAAAAGGACTCGTTGCTTCAGGATGAAGCCACAATTTCACAGGGAACAGCAAAGAGGGAACACGGACACTGGGGCTGGGACAACATTCCCAGAGGAGGGATGGCCGAGGCAGCCTCATGGAACATGGGGCAGCTGAATTTTGGGGGGAATTTCCAGAGGTTGAGCAGCTCAGGACACCAGAGCTTTGCCTGCTCACTGCCCAGGCCAGAAACATTGGATATCCCATGATGGAGTCAGAGATCCAGGGACACATGGAGCAGTTCCCTGATGGAGCCAGAGTTCCAGGGACACATGGAGCAGTTCCCTGATGGAGCCGGAGCTGAAGGAGCACCACATGAGCTGCTGAAGCCTCCAGATTTCAGGGCAGTTTTCCTGAACTCCAAACTTTCCCAAGGAATACTGAATGTGGAGCACGTTTCCCAGGCACAAGTCACAGTGGCCATTCCCTCCCCGCTGGATTTGCAATCCAAACCATGCCACACCACAGCAAAATTCCATGTCTCCAGAAGCCACAACAGCCCTGAATCTGAATATCATCACTAACAAACAGCTCCCAAGGCAGGCAGCAAACCCAGCAAATTCTCCTGGAGACTTTTTCCACAGTAACTTCCAGATAAAATGTTTAAAACTCAACCCAGAGCTAAACAAGCAACTCTGTTTTCAGGTTCCCAAACAAAAATCCTGCCTTTCACCTCTGAGAAAGCTGTAAATGGATTTTAAGTGTTTTTTCAAACATCCAGCTGAGAAAACCAGTTTCCCACATCAGATTTTCCTTAAAGGAATGGAAAAAAGCGAAGGTGTAACCACATCTCTTCATGTCCAAACCTACATGGGAAAATTAAACAACAGCAAGGATATTACCAGTTCCTCAAATATATTAGAAAATATTTTAGAAGATACATAATTAGAAAATATTTTAGAAGATACATAATTAGAAAATTGGGGGAAAAAAACTGAGGTGGGTAATACAAGCCCCAAACATGCATGTTAAAATAATGAAGAGCTGAATATGTGCTAAGTGAGAGCAAATGCTGCACCTTGGGAGAAATTATCAAGAAAAAAAACATTTTCTTGCCTCAAGATGACAAAAACCTCATAAAAATTAAAATGTAACAGCACAAGAACGTCACAGCACCACAGAAAAGTTCACTGACACAGTGACCACACAGGTATCACGGAGCTAAAAATTGCAGGATTGGGTAAAGTGAGTCCATTCTGATTTTTAAAAACACCCTCCTCTTCTCTAGGGAGCCTCCCCAGGCTGGGTGCCTGAAGCAGTCTGGGATAAGCTGCTCCAGGGATAAGATAAGCCAAGAACTGTCAGTGAAGTCACGTCAGGGCTGGGGGAAAGTCAAACCCTCGACCTGTCCCTGCTCCTGGGGGTGGAGGCATCAAAGTGCCACCTCAGGGACCACGAAGGGGATCCCTGTTTGGCCAAGCTCCCAGGGACAGCCTGGAATTCCTGAGTGTCTGTGCAGGGCCAGCAGTTGGAGTGATGATCCCTGTGAGTCCCTTCCACCCCAGGATTACTCCATGACTCCATGACCGGGAGTGATTCCTCTTCCAAGGAACATTTCAACAACCAGGACACCAAGAAGGCTCTTAGTGGTTCCTCCTCAGGATGTGTGTCCTCCCAGGGATGGGAACCAGGGAGCTCAGAACCAGCTCCTTTGGGAAGCCCAGCAAAGCATCTCCTCAAATCTGGGCTGGAAAATCAAATCTGCAGCCTGGAAGGCGCCTCCTGTGTCCCCATCCCCGGTGGGCAGCCCCAGCACTGGATCTCTCTGCTCCAGGTAGTCACACAACACTCCCCTCATTTGGAAAACAACCCTCCCTTAAGAATCAGGGGACAAAAAGCAGGAGGAGGCCCAGAGGCCCGAGGCAGCTGAGCAAGCAGGAAATTACTCACGGCCTCAAACTGGGAATCTGGGCAGAAGGAAGCTCAGCCACTGGACCTGCACAAGATGCCAACAACAGGCAAAGAGAGGTGGGTTTAAAAAGACAACAGGTTGGAAGGACCATGTTACCAGCTGACATTTCCCTGAGGTGACACAACGGTGACATCTCTGCTCTGCTAATGCTGGGATTGGCAGGGTCTATAAATACCAGCACCTCGCACTCAGGGCCAGTTTTAAATCAATGCAGATGGGCAAGGCAGCAACTCGGAGCCAAATCCCATAAGCTGTTCCATACCAGCACAGCCTTTCATGGATGCAAATTCCCCACTGCCCCAAACCAGCTGATTTTCTGTTTTTGCCTGAAATGACACATATTTCAGCACAAAGACCCGAAACAGGCCGAGCCAGAAGACACAGCCCATCAGAAAGTTCTGAAAAGCAGAGCAGAGCCAGTCACCTTTCCCAGGAACAAACAAAGATAATGTGGAACAGCAGGTCACTGGAGACTGGGATAATCAGTGTTCAGCCTGACTCATCTACAGCAGCTGAGTCCTCACTGCTGCTCATTTAAAATCACAGCACTAATTACCTGCGACTTGCACACCCTTCAGGCCTTCACAAGGCCCAGCATAGACCCAGGCCAAGCCCAGACCAGGGTTTGTAGCACCCTGGGAATAGTGGAAGGTATCCCAGACCATGGCAGGGGTGGAACATGATGAGCTTTAAGGTCCTTCCCAACCCAAACCAGTCTGGGATTCTGGGAGCCTCCCCTTTACAAACACATCTCACGTCTCAAAACCAGCAGCAGCCAAAGACAAAGTGAAACCACTTTGGAGGACACCTGGATAATCCAGCTGGAGAAGAGGGGACTGTAGCTCCATCTCTGCTCTGTGTGACAGGGACAGGAGCCAGGGAACAGCTGGAGTTGGGGCAGGGCAGGGGCAGGTTGGATCTCAGGACAAGTTTTTCTTCCCCCAGAGGGTGGTTGGGCACAGCCCCAAGGCTGCCAGAGCTCCAGGAGGGTTGGGAGGATCCTCTGGGGACAGGGGGGGGATTGTTGGGGTGTCTGTGCAGGGCCAGGAGCTGGATGGATGATCCCTGTGATTCCTCAGACAGCCACGTGTCACTCACAGAAGATGCTCCAATGTGGAAACAAGCAGGAAGGACAAAAGGAACACAAATGCACACAAACTTGTATTCTCTGTGTGGTTTTGCTAAGTACAATTCTTATTAATGTGTTCTAAATTACTCTCCTGCCTTGTGGTACCTGACATTTAAATTGAAACCTTAAGTTAAAAAAAGGAGCAAAGAAATCCCAGAAGGAATTTTCAGAGTGGGAGTAAACATTCCCAAGATAAAAACCACCCAGTAAGGGCTGCTGCATCCTTATCATTCCCAAAAGCCCAGGAGCAATAACAACATACTCAGTGGCATATTTTCTGAAAAACATCATTGTCAACCTGAACAGCCACACCGAGAATGGGCAACAAAGCTGGAACATCAGAACCAGAAACACTCTCAGAATGCTGGGCAGACAAACAAACAAATCACACTTCTCTGGCCTGTAAACTCAATCATCTCGGGCCTGCCCCACCAGAGCAGCTGTATTGTAAACACAGACTGTAAATGGTTTGGGTTTTCTGTCTCAAAGTCTTCCCAAAGAGAAATCCGCAGGGAAAAACCCTTATGGCCCAACTGCTGGCATCTAAACCTTAATTTTGGTTCATTATGTGCCTGAGATAACTCAGATGAAGGTCAGGAGGATCTGTGTCCTTCACAACCCTGGTTCTGCTCTGACCGTGGCATTCAGACACCCAGCCCCGAATCTGAGGAGTTCAGGTTAATAAACAATCATAGGCAGCCAGAGGTCCAAATTCCAAACACATCAGACCCTAAGGAATGAGAGGGGAAAAGCCTTTCTTCAACACCCTCAACACTCTGAGGATTAACAGAGGGAAGCTCAGCTCATCCCACCTGGCACCAAACCCCGCAATGATTCATGTATAATCCTGTCCCTCACTGTAAATCAGGAGAGACAGTTAAATAAATGGGTAACACCACAGAAAAAGGTAAACCAAGAGGACTGGTCAGTGTTGATCAGTTTAAGACAGAAGAAAATAAAAATCTTAAGACTTAATTTTGGTAATTCTATACAGCAAGCAGCAATTTCCCATTAACTCCAAAACTCCCTTCAAAATGGTTTGTCTCCTACTTCTGAAATTTTAAAGTACATGGTCTCAACACGTAATACACACACATAAAAAAGGAAATAAAAAGGGTTCAAGGCTTTTTCATCTGAGCCACACGGAATAAGGGGGAAAGCATCAATGTTAATCTAAGCGATCAAGCAAAACCAGTATGCCTGACACCAGCCTTCATCCTGGCACTGCTCATACTCCTCGGGGCCACTGGGGAAGTCCCAGCCTGAGGCTGAGCCAGCCCAGAGTTACATTTCAGATTCCCGAGGAAGCCAGAACCAGGATTTACTGAATGCAGCACTTCCTCCGTTTGCTCACTCCATTTACAGTCCCACAATTATCCACCAGAGGTGTGATGAAGCACAACTTCCCTGAAATCCTGCGTGTGCTCTGGAAAGGGAAAGGCACCCGGCGCTGTGCCCCAGCTCCCGGGATGCTGCTGGAGCGGGAACGCAGCTCTTGAGCAAGGGCTGGAGGAGTTTGAGCAAGAGCCATGAGCAAAGCCCGCACCACCGCCGCCTGGGAGAGGCCGTCCTGCCTCCCCCCGCTCCCCGCCGAGGTGACAGTGCCACCACAGGTAGCGCCGCTGGCAGGCGGACAGCATCCCCAGTGCTCCGCACCGCATCGCCCGCAGCTCCCCGCACACACCCAAGGCCACCGGGACGGGCCTGGGGCGTCCCGCTGCCCCCGACACATCCCGGGGGGCAGGGGGCTGACCTTCCTCAATGACACGGATCCCCCCGGTCAGTGCCCGGGCAGGAGCAGCCGCTCCGCCCGTTCCGGGGCCGTTCCGCCGCCACAACAT
>WEKX01027774.1:346188-362574 GCA_013390025.1 Pitta sordida
GGAGTAACGAGCTGGGAATGAGGGGCTGGGCTCGGCTGGGAGGTCCGAGCACTGAGGGCGCTGAGCTGGGGTGCGACTGAGGGCAAGCGGCCGGGCTGGGACTGAGGGGCCTTCATGGGGGGAACGCTCCCGGTCCCGGCCCTCACGGCCCTCAGCGCTCCCGGCCCTCGCTACTCCGGCCCTCGCCTTCCAAACCCTCCCGGCCCTGGTGCTCTCGGCCTCAGGGTTCCAGGGCCCCAGCGCCTGGGGAACAGAGCCCCACCATGGGCCTGAAAATGAGCAGTTTTCCCAGAGAAGGCAGGGATTCTGGGATGTTACCCCTCCTGTCACGGGTGTGCCGGGGAGGGGACACCACTGCGGGGACACGGAGGTGACAGACTTTGCTGGCTGCTGGTAAACGAGGCCTGGCTGTAGGAAAAGGTCTTGGGGGGCTTCAGGAGCCAAATTAAAAGTGTTTGTTCTCAGTGACCATAAAATAATATGGATACAACACCTGCACTCCTCAAGGAACAAGGGGCTCAGTGTTGGTGTAGTTTTAATGGAAATAAATATTTTTCCGTGAGAAGCGTCCCGTCAGAGCTCCAGGAGCCGGTGTTGCTCCAGCAGGAAGTTGCTAAAACGTGAACTGACAACATTCCGCAGTGTCAGATCGTGCTTTGTCACCACAAGTACCTGGCGTTTGGGGTTAGAACTCCGGAGCCTTGGCACTGTGACAGCCGCTGTCATCGCTGGGAATTGCAAAGGACAATCGTCCTCACGCCTGGAGTACCGGGAGCTGAATCCCTGCGAGGCGATGCTGTGGGGACACGAGGAATAAATTCAGTCTGAGCAAAGGTTTTATAGCAGCTGCTCGGGACTGAGCTGGCTGGGGAGTGCTGGCTCAAGAGTTCCCTGCTGGGGAACAGGTACAACCAGCATCCCTCATTCCCAAACATCCCCTTGGGGAGCTTCCCTCAGCCTTGGCTGGGCTCTGCAGTCCCTCCCAAGCCTCTTCCCAACATTCCTGGCTCCCTCACACCCCACTTGGCTCCCGGTTGCTTTATTCCTTCCCCAGCCTGCTGCAGGCTCTGTGATCCGTACCTCTCCTCTGCTGAGTAATGCCCATCCTCTGCTTCCCCAGGAGCTCCATTTCCAGGGCACACGTGGATCCTGCAGCTCCGTGACTCATCTCTTTCCGGCTCCTCTGCCTCCCTCAGAGTAAATCTGGGAGCGAGGGCAGGAATTTAGGGATGTGCTGATTCATCTTTCCTCAGAGAGAGCCCCCGGAGGGGAAATGCCAACAGCGAGGGACTAAGGAGCCAGAGGAGGAGTCAGGATTCCTTAAGGAAGAGGCTGCATTGGAACTATGGAACATTTCTTTCCATAATAAAAATTGTTGGTTTTGAGGGATTTGGGGACCGTAAACATTCAAATACCCATTGGTGGTGTAGAGGGATTTACTCCCAGTTGTAGCTGAGAGTAAACAATCCCCTGTTGAACTCACCTACAAAATTAAATGAACTTCCTCACGATGAGCCTGGAACAGTGGGAAAAGGTGTCTCATCTTTTAATTGCATTGTCCTGAGGGGTCAGAGCCTGCCTTGTGCCTTAACAGGGTGTGAAAACACCATTGTGGTTTGTCAGAGGCAGAAATTCACAGTTACAGATCAAAAAAAAAGGGAAGTTTAGGGTGGAATTGTGCAGCTCTGGACCTGGATTGGACCTTTTCAATGTCTGAATCCAGCTGGATTTAAACACTGGAACAAATTAAACACTTCCAGCTTTTTTTTTTTTTCTCATTTTTTTTAGAATTTTCCATGCACATTTTATAGAATATCCTGAGTTGGAAAGGACCCACGAGGATTTTTGTGTATGTCCTGCTCATCTCAGGCCTCTCACATGGAGTTAAATAATAAACAAGGACAGAAATGAAATTAAATCCAAAGTTTCCTTTAACTATAAAAACCCAAAAGGTGTTTGGAAGGAATTTAGGAGCTGCACACAGGAATATTGAAAAGTCATTATTTAATATCTCTAAACACAGCAAACTCTGGTGTCACAGTCCATTTATTCTAAAACCCAAATAAATAATTAGCACTAATTGCAGTTGCTGGAATGCAGGGCTCCTGTGTCCCATCCAAGCTCCTGTTTTGCAGGACAGCTCTCCAAATTCCCCAAATTCCCGGTCCTTCCCGGGGTTGGTTTATTTTTTCCCCTGGGTGAGAGCCGTTAAATAAGAACTATAGAGCAGGTAGATATTACACAAGAAGCGGGTTATTTTTAATAATATTTACTTTCCCTGCTGTTCCTCTAGATGGTGCCCGGCATCCAGGAGTTGGGTGTAACGTTATCCCGCAGGAAAGGCGATGGAGGAGCCGCCAGGACCCCGCTCGCCTTTGTTTCGGAATTCTTCCCCTAATTCAGCTGGTTCTAATTCACCCCTCGTTCTGTGGGGTGGAAATAACGATGTTTCTTGTTTGAGAGCCCTCAAATCCCCTGCCCAGAGCCTCCCTGGCAGGTGCCCGGAGCGGTGCCGGTGCTCCAGGGATGGATCCATGGCTCCTGTTCCTGCTGGCAGCCATTAGCTGCTGGGAGCTGCTGCCCCCGGAGAAGGAAACCCTGCCTGCTTCGCCTGGAATCCCACCTGTGGGTGATCCCTAAACATTGCTCCTTGTCTCTGTTTGCCACAGAATCCAGCCGGGAGCAGGGGCAGCTGCGTGTGCTCAGGGCAATGCCAGCAGTGCCAGGTCCGTCCCGAGCCTCCCGGAATTCCAGCTTTGTGCCTCAGAGTGCCTGGAATCCCCCCGGCACCCGAAGGAGCCGTGGGTGTCGGCGAGGAGGCAGGTTTGGTGTTCCCCTGGAGGCAGGAGCAGCCCTGTCCTTGTCCCTGCCTGGCATCAGCCCTGTCCCCATTCCCAACTTTCCCAGCCTCTCCCGCCGTGCCCATGGCTGCTGCCAGCCCAGGGCTCCCCCCTCGGCATCTCCTGAGCTCGCTCAGCAACTCCAGTTCTTGTGAAATATTTTAACTCGATCCTCTGGAGTTATTCTGTTATTTTTGTGGGGTTTTTAGAGGCAAATCCTGCATTATTCACTTCTGGGCACTCAGGCTGTGACTGGGAGTTCATCACCTCGTTTGCACCTGGACGTGCAAATTATCCTGGAACTAAGTGGATAATTCCAATAAAATTACATCCCTGTCTAGTCCTTATCCTTTGTCCAGTAAGTTTTGAGGGGGTTTGTGTTTAATTAGATTTTTATTTAACAAAAATATGAGAAATATTGAGAAGGGGTGCACCAGGGGTTTTTTAAGGTGCTGCTTTTATTGAAGTAAAATAAAGTTTATAAAGCTTGATGTATTGTTTTTTTATATTTTTGACATCCCTGACATACAGACATTGCAAATAAGATCATTAAATATCAATCACTGCTTGAGGTGATGGATTAGAAAACTGTCCTAAGTTTATAATGAACTTTGTAAATCACTAATCCCAGAATCCCAGGGTGGGATTGTGGAACCTTTCTCCAAGTTACATATTTTTATTGATTCATTTTAAAGCTCCTCCTAGTGATTTCCAGTTTAAGATGATGTTTCCCTCTTATCCCTCATCAAGAAAGGCATTTTAGCTCTTACCTTTCCACCATTTCCTGAACATACACATTCCCCTGTAACCCTCCAGCTTCTCATCACTGGGCAAAGCCTTTCCCCTGATACCCTGAGTTCAGATTTCAGAATCTCTTTTTATTTCTTTTGGCCTTAAACTGTTTGGGCTCGAGGCATAACCTGCTGCAGTGTGTTTTCTGTCACCTCCCTTGCGTTCCTGGAAGGTCCCTTCAAGCTTGTTTTGATAGAAGGAATAATTTATTGAATCTCTGAAGTGCTTTTCAACACCTGCAGGTTCGTGCCCTGTTGGGCTGTTCCCTCTCATTTCCTTTCCACCGTTAAAAGTTTTCCTTTAGGATTTGGGAAGCGGAGTTTGATGAGGCTGGAGGTGGGAGGTGAAGCTCGTGGTGGCCATAAAGTCAGAACAGTCTCACTGGTCTTTATTTCCCTGAGGTGATTCCTTGTTATCCCTGGGTTCTCAGGAAATTCCACAGCCTGTGGAGATGGAAAACAGCACCTCCTGCATTGTCCTGGGAATCTTAGGGATCTGCCATTTCCTGTTGAGGACCCTCTTCTCTCTGTGTGTTTGCTGGAGTCTCTCTCCTGTTCCACCACTGGATTTGTCTCTTCATTTCTTGTCCTTTGCTCCTGTTGGGTGACAGGGTCACAGGTGACACCTTCCACAGCTTGACTCTCCTTCCAAACCCTTCTTCCCATTCCTGGCTTTTGCTGTGCCAGCCCCCCATTCCCTTGGATCTGGGGTCTGTCCTCTCTGACTCCTTCTGGGATGGCTGAGGAACATTTCCATGGGAGAATCAGCGCACCCTGAAATGGGGCCTGGCACAGGTTGTTATTCCTGAATGTGTAACTTGTATGTAACCTGAATGCATCAGGTTCCAGCTAAACTGGAGAAATGCCGGGAGCCGAGCACTGATGGAGGAATTCCAGGAGAGCAGAGGCTCCTGAGGGGTGGAGAACAGGCCAGGCTGCAGCACTGGAAGGGGAAAATCTCCTGCTGGAACCTTTCCCCCCCTGCCATCCCCGGGGCCGTCGGGTGTTTGGGGGGATCCATCCCAGGGGAATCCAGGTGTCCCTGACCTGGAGACTCTGCTTTGTTCCCTCAGCCAAAAATGACATTTTTCCACCAACTGCAGAAGTCTCCTGCTCCTGTTTAACATCATTTTGGCAGTTCCCAGCCAGGCTCGGAACTCCCTCATCCAGGAAATCCGTGTGGCAGCCCCGGGCTCCAGCCCCATCTGGGTGACACAGTTTGTTTCCCTTGGCGATCTGGAATTTAACTGCCCATCCTGGGAATCATTTCCCCCAAGCAGCTGCAGAATAAACGATGGGACGTTTTCCAGGGCAGCGCTGCAGCCACCCCAAACGCCACAGTAACATTCCCAGAGGCCAGGCAGAGCCAGGGCATTAAGCAAGGCTTAGGGGGATTATGGAATTACATTGGGAGCCCCTTCCACCCTTCCCCCAGTCAAAGACACTCGGAAATGGAAACAAAAAATAGGGTGTGAGGGCAGCACAATGGGCTGGAACCCCTGGGAGCCAAGAACCTCCTGCTGGAGGCTGTGGCTGTGTCCTGGGCAGAGCTCGGCATTCCCGAGGCTTTCCAGAGCCGGGATTCATGTCGGGAACCCCGGGAATGGCTCTGCTGCCTGAATTCCCTCCGGGGAGGAGAAATGCCCGGCACAGGAGCCTCTGGATCGTGCTGCCTGACCCTGGCATTCCTGATCCCCATCGCCAGCATCCTGCTCCTCTCGGGGAGAGTTTGTGCAAGGAAAGCTTTGCTTTAATCTGGGCTGGAATTATCCAGATGCTGCAATCTCGGGAGGCTTACCCAGGGCTGCAGGAACACAGCCTTGATTTCATCATCTGGGAATGGGTTATTTCAAATTAAAGCCAAGGTAAAACCTTTTAATTTTTAAATTTTTTTTAGGGCCTTGCAGGGCTCTTGGTCACATTTAGGGTCTGGCACCCATGAAATGGGTTTTAGGTTAATGAGGCACACTCTGCCTGCTTTAATTAAATTAATTATAGCCCGCCCCCCCCAAAAAAAAAGCATTTCCCATTAAAAGAATTTAGCATCATTATCATACAACTAATTTTAATATTTAATATATAAATATATGATATTAAATATTCATTTCCAATACACTTACAGACCCCATTGCATTCAAATGACCTTTCCTTACCAGGGAATCTTTGCATCTTTATTAACACCATAACCAACCTTCACAATTAAAATCTTTATTTTAGTGCAGTTCTCTTGATCATCCAATAAATCCATGAGAACTCTGGGATTTACAGAGATTTTGGGAGGAACAACCACACCCAATTTATTCCTGCCCACGTGGGAGCCTGGGCTGGGATCGATGAGTGTCGCTAATTAGTGCTAATTAACAAAGCTCCCGGGTTCTCTCTGACCTTCTCCCAGCTCCTCGCGAGGGATGGGAGTGAGGAATTCGGGTTGGAGTTGTTTCCCTGCCCCTCCAGCTCCCGGGCCCGTGTCCCCTGGAGCAGCGACACCTCCTCTGGAATTCCCAGGAATCGTGGCCGGGAAGGGCCCGGGGATGCTCAGGATGCTCCGGGCTCCTGACAAGTGTTGCCTGGAAGGAAACCAAGGCGGCAGCGGTTGGAAACCTGACTGATGTCACTATGGCAACAAAATAACTCACCTTAAAATAAGATGTGCCTTGGGAGCAACCTCACGTGCTCAGGGACAAGGAGGAAGCTCCTCGTTTTTACAGACGTATATTTTTAATATATTTTGATTTATTTTTTTAAGCTTCCTGAATTCCTTCCCCATCACCAGAGGCTGATGCAGACATTACAAAATATTTTGATTTCTCTCGGCAATGAAATGAAACTGGACACGACCAAAGCTCCAGGACGAGGTAAAAAATGTGTCGGGAGTGGGGCAGGAAAATCCTGGAGCTGCTGGAAACCAAAAGTGATTCTGATGGATGTGGGATCCAGAGTATCCATGTCTGTATTCCCTGCAGCTCAGGGAATGAGCAGGGACTGATTATTGCTGATATTTTCATGGACATAGTCCAGCTCTTTCCAACCATCCCAAATCCCATGTCTGTTCCTTCCCCATCGTCTCTGCCTTCAACAAGAGCAACAGGTGGGAATGTTGGTGTTTCTCTGGGAATGCCAAACTCTCCCGGGGCTCTTTCCCTCCCAGCTGGGTTGGGAGAAGAGGTGCCCAAGGCTCCACAGAGCCACAGGTTTTCCCATTTCTTTTTTTTTTGGCAAAGTGCAGCACGTTCAGAACGTCCCATGAGGAATCGCTGGGGGAGCAACTCTGACCTTCCAGTTCTTGCAGGGCAAAAATGGATGTATAATAATTATATTGTTATTTTATAGAACATAAAGTATAATTAGATATAAACATATAATATTTAAATGTTATATGTATAGTTATATAGTTATTCCGTTGTATAATATGTATTATATGATATAATATTTATTAAATTATGTATAATTTCCCTCCCTATATCCCACTTTCTGAGAGCTTTGCACCCGCTCCAATGGCAATGAAAATAATCTTTCCAACTGCTTCTTCCGTAGGACTGAGCCTATGGAGCATGAAAAACTGCTCCAAAACCATCCCAAAACTGGGGAGGAGGGAAGAGCACGTTCAGCTCCAGCACAGCTCAAGGGGGTGCATTGGATATTTGGNTGCCATCTGCCATTGCCATGACACTGGCTTTGCTTTTCACGCCTGGCTGGGCGCTCTGGATGTGCAGGGAATGGGGCTATTCCCCCCCCCCCACACACACACACACCCCCCTTGGGCTTTGGAAAAGGAAATCATAATAATAATAAACCCAAGAATGGTTGGAACCGCTGCCCTTTCCCTTCCCGCTTTTTTCAGCCTTTCAGCATCCAGTTTTCCAGCAATTTGGGAGGAAAATTGCCCTGAAAGAAAGGAACAAAAATCCGCCTTATTTTTGAAACACCACCCCCCATGCCCCCCCTTCACGCCACACAGGCAGCTGCAGAGAATTTCTCTTCCAAATGGATGATGTAATGGGTTTTGTCAGCCAATGCTGGAATGAATAAAACCCCAGCCCCGAAATCCATCCAGGCTTTGGATGAAACTCTTCAGGTTCCTGGTGCAAGTGGTCGCCAGAATGGGCTGGAGCTGCTGGTTTTGTCATGCAGAGCTCGAGCGATGTGAGATGGAGAGTCAAGGGCTCCAACCAGGGAACGACCAAAATCAGGGAATGGCCCAAATCAGGGAATGACCAAAACCTCCGGGTTTTGTCCCTGCTGAGGGGGCACCCACTGAGGGGTGCACAGCCAACCCCTGGTGCTGGGACATCAGCCACCACGAGTCACTGCTGACCTACAACCACATTTTATAGATATGGATCCAGATGTTCGTATCATGTGATATTGTGTGGCTGCCTCTGGATCCCTGGGAGTGNGGGTGCCAAATAATGGGAGTGTCACATTTTCATGTCACCAGCGCAGCACCCAGGCACTGCCTCCCTCCTTCCCACATTTCATTCCCTCCCCTGCCTCGGCAGAACCAGGAGTGGCTGCACTTCCCCGGGAGGGATGAGCCGGCAGGGAAAGGATCTCCCAGCGGCCAGGTGGGACAATTCCAACTCCGCCTCCCTCCACCCCATCCCGCCAAGGGAAAGGAAGCAATGCCTTACCTCCGGCCTTAATTAGTCCTTGCTCCGGGGCTAATTAGGAACGCGCGGTCCGCGCAGGTCGGGGCCGGATCCCTCCCTCTCCCCTCTCCCCTCTCCCCTCTNTCCTGGTGCAAGTGGTCGCCAGAATGGGCTGGAGCTGCTGGTTTTGTCATGCAGAGCTCGAGCGATGTGAGATGGAGAGTCAAGGGCTCCAACCAGGGAACGACCAAAATCAGGGAATGGCCCAAATCAGGGAATGACCAAAACCTCCGGGTTTTGTCCCTGCTGAGGGGGCACCCACTGAGGGGTGCACAGCCAACCCCTGGTGCTGGGACATCAGCCACCACGAGTCACTGCTGACCTACAACCACATTTTATAGATATGGATCCAGATGTTCGTATCATGTGATATTGTGTGGCTGCCTCTGGATCCCTGGGAGTGCCCAAGGCCAGGCTGGAGCAGCCTGGGACAGTGGAGGGTGCCACTGGATGGGCTTTGGGGTGCCTTCCCACCCAACCTCGTCGCAGTGGGTACAAACCTGTGTCCCCTCACCCCGAGCTCTGGCCACAGGTGACAGGGAAGGGCAGAGCCGGGGGACAACTCCAGCTCCTCTCCCACCCTCCCCAGTTTGCTGGTCCTGCACTGGGGCCGTTTCTGTGTGTTCCACAGCCCCACCAGGTCTTCAAGGATTTGTCCAATCCCTTCCTGAGCCATTTGGGCTCCACTTGGGCAGTGAGTTCCATCATGCCTTAATTACACACTGGGTGAAATATGTTCCCTTTGCTCAGTAATTTCACTGGGAGCCTCTTTGTTTGCTTCGTGTCCCCACACAAGAGCCACCGACCCAGAGCTGCTGCCCCTGGGGACACAACTCCTGCCTCCTCCTCCTCCTGTCAATCCTTCACGAGACAGAAAGGGTAATTTCTTTAATTGTTACTGATCTAATGTGCTAGAACTCTCCTTTCCCCTCCAACAGTTAATGGCACTTGTTAGTTAGTTTAATTATTCCCAGGGTAATGCTGTGGGTACAGAGGAGCCCACTGTGCTCCACGTGTGGGAGTCGGAGTTTACTCCCCAATCTCAGCTGATAACAGGTCTGTGACCACACGGCTGGGAGCAGGGAATGTTTGGCCTGGATTTGGAACTCTCTGTTTGCAGCAGGAGGGAAGGCAGATCCTGCAGGATTCCCCTGGGATGGGGCAGCTGAGGCTCAGGGAGGCTCCAGCCTTTCCCTCCTCGCAGAGACAACACAGAATCACCCCACGGCTCGGTCCTGGCGGTACCTCCGTGACAGCGGATTTCTCTGCAGGAGGAAATCAAACCAAGCAGAACTCCATCCTGCTGGAAAGCTGAGGCTGAGCCCCAGGCTCAGGGACAGCCCAGCTCCAAGGGCAGCGTTGGCTCCAAACAAAAAGGCTGTTTTGTGGTGTGGTGGAGCAGCCCCTGAGCGCCCTCAGAGCCGGGGTGAAACCCGAGAGCAGCCCCAGTGCAAACCTTCTCCACAGCTCCTTTCATCTTCCTGGGGGGAAAGCAAACAGCGGGGAAGGCACAGCTTTGTGGCCGGGATGTTGCACATCTGGTTTGAGCTCCAAGAACGGCCCTTCCACCCCCTCCCCGAATTGTTCATGTTAAACAAACAAAACCCCGGCGAGTTTTCGAGATTTTGGCTCGGGGGGAACTTTGGAGCAGCTCGGACTGTGAATTCCAGGCTTGTGCTTTGCCTCTTCCCTGCTGGAAGCAGCACACGTGGCTCGCTGGGAGGGGAGGCACTTCCCAAGGGTGTCCTGGGACCCCCGGGCCAGGAATGCCCAGGCTGGGACAGGAGAGAGGCCTCGGCCACTTCTGTGTTTGAGTTTCAATCCAGCATTTTCTCCCCTGTTCCTTATGCTTCCTTCCCTCCCCCTTGTTAAGAACGTCTGGAATTGTTTAAGATGTGTCCAATTGTGTTAAGATCCCTTTGAGAGCTTTACGGTGTCAATTGGATTCCCACTCTTAGGAAAAGAATTTTCTAATTTTTTTTTTTCCCCTTTTCTCTCACTTCAGCACCAATTTCCTTTCAGTGCTTTTCAGGTGTTACATCAGCCTGAAGTTCGTGGTAATCCTTGGATATCACTTAGAGATTCCATTGGACACGTTTCCAGTGCTGCAGGAGGGAGGCAGGATGTGACTCCTGCGGGATCCTCTGTCCCCTTCCAGCAGAGGTGGATCAATAGATCAGAGAATCCCGGGATCACAAGTTTGGGGGGGGAGGGACCTTCGAGACCATCTCATTCCCTGGGCAGGGACACCCCCACTGTCCCAGGCTGCTCCAACCTGGCTTTGTGCACTTCCAGGGATCCAGGGACAGCCACAGCTTCTCTGGGAATTCCAGCCCAGCCCCTCCCCACCCTCCCAGCCAGGAATTCCTGCCCAATCTCCCTCTGGCAGTGGGAAGCCATTCCCTGTGTCCTGTCCCTCCCTCCCTTGTCCCCAGTCCCTCTCCAGCTCTCCTGGAGCCCTTTTGGGCTCTGGAAGGGGCTCCGAGGTCTCCCTGGAGCTTTCTCTTCCCAGCACTTTTTCTTCTGCAGAAGGTTTTTTCATTCCAACCAAACCAGTTGTTCCCCAGTTCCACTGGAGATCCTGTGAGGACACTGTGCTGCCCTGGGAAGCTGCTCCAAGAACCTGGCCCAGAATTACAGAAACACTGGGGCTGGAGAAGCCACCACTGCCCCACATCCCCAGGGATGTTTTATTAATAATCAGGCTCACAGCAATTCCATGAACCAGCACTGGACTATGGAGCACCCACTGCCTGTACCTGGGACACCCAGCCAGGGACCTTGGGGAAGGTCCCTCCACAAATCCCAAATAAACCTGAGAGGTTGACTCAGGTTTTCTCCCTTCCAAACCTGATTTCTGGAGAAATTCGGGCTTTGATTTGGTGTCTAGACACCAGGCCCAGCCACGGAGGGTTTGGCAGGACCCAGACAATGGAGTTTGTTGTGCAACTCACTCAACACCCCACGGCTGCAAAGAGTCAGGAATCGCAGGGAGGAAGTTTTGTCTCGAAAGTTCTTGGGCAATTTTCTGCTTATTTGAAACAGGAATTTGATTATAACAATAGTTACGGAATTAAGAACAACTCCCAGCCTGGCACCAGAGGAGGGAATAACCAAAACCAAACACCGAGTTGGGGGTTCTGTGGGAGAACCTCTGGACTCAAATGTTTGGGACACAACTGGACGTGGGTGACCTCGGTGTGGGAGAGGCTCAGATGGGCCCTGTGGGTTCCCTGAGGAATTCCCAGCTGTATCCAGTGTCTGTTCCCTAAGGAAGCAGCAGGAGTGGGACACATCCCCTGTTCCTGCACAGCCCCATTTGTTTGGAGCCCCTTTAGAGCCGGGGGGAGCTTCTTCCACCAGGGAAAGGGGATCCAGCTCCTTCTCACCCCCCAAAATCTGATGGATTAAGGGAATAATCCCCAACTTCCCCTTTTCTGCTGAGGGACCAGGGTTCCAAAATTCCACCCAGAGGAACCACCCTGATCCTGAATCTCACATTTAACCCCAGACACTCCGCCCTGAGACTTTGGGTTTATTCCAGATAAAAGCAACAAAACCACCCTGAGCTTTTGAGGAGTCTTTTTTATTAAGATAAATCCAGCAAAATTCCTAACAGTGGGTACATACAACCAACCTGCCCTTTTCCAAAAGAAACGTTTGTATTTCATTTAAAAACAGGATTACACTTCTATTTCTTTTTTTTTTTTATCCTTTTTTTCTTTTTTTCAAAACTGACAAAATAAAATTACATTTGGGAAACAACAGATTTCCAGCTCTTAGGTTTGTGTATTTTTTTCATGAAAATAGCTCACCTTCTTTATAAAAGCAACCCACAGAACCACTGGAATGTTTCACACAGTTATTTGTTTTGAGACCTCCCCACTTTAAGAAACCATACAACACATACAAGGGGAAAAGAAATTAAAATCTGAAGTCTGTAAGCAATGACTTACACAGAGGGACACACTGACAGGAGTCAAAAGCTACCACCACTTATTCTTTCCATGTACCATACAAACTATTACAATCACAAAATTTAAAAACAATGACTTTTTTTTTTTAAATTTTTTTTTTAATGGTGTTTTTTCTGTTAGGGATTGAATTCCCAAGTAACCGAGATGAAGATGTTCCATAATTAAATTCATGCTAAAAAAACCTGCATTTATAAAATAGTTGATAAAAATATTCCTCTCTGTTAACAATACAGCATGGAGGTACGGAGACCAACGATGGAGGCAGGGCAGGGTCGTTACTCGGACTTGGCTTCCTTCTCATCAGACGCTTCAGCAGCTGGTGCCTGCAAAGAGCAGGAATGTCAGTGGGAATGGTCACTGATGGCTGTTTGGGAGGGATCGGGCGTTGGGGAAGTTCAACCCTCCTTGTGAGAGTTACACACCAGCCCCTCTGTCCCCTTCTCTCCCACTCATGTGAAAATGTACTTCTGTTTTTTACGTCCCACTGCAGCCCAGCAGCCCCAGACTGGGTTGGCAGATGTGCCACTGACTGCCAGGACAGCCAGCTGTGACACCCGGGGGCTGGGCACAGGCAGCCCTGGGGATGTGCTCTGTGTGTCCTGGCACTGAGGAACCTCCTGGAAACCCCCTGCAGGACCTGGGGGCAGAGGCTGCAGACCCCGAGGGACTCTGGAGCTGCAAGGACAGTCCCTGTCCCACCACCCCCTGCCTGGGGTCTGTACCTCGTTAGTTTTGGTATCTCCGTTTTCAGAGTGGTTCTCTTCTTTAGCATCCTCTTGTTTAGTTTCCTCTTTGCCTTTGGCTCCTTTCTTCCCTTTTGTCGCTGCCTTTTTGTCCTCCTTCTTATCATTTGCTGCTTTTTCTTTCTGTTAAGGAAACAGTGTTGACCTGCATTAAACCCTCATTCCCACCTCATTCCCAACTCCCAAACCTCCTCCTGACACACCAGAGATCCAAGTTTGGAATCTGTGATGTCCTGACTGTGCCACTGGGAAGTGCATCCCAGAAAAGCAGCCATGGCTGGGGGTGACAGAATTCCCGTTTGGAAGAGGCGTGGAATGGAATGAGCCTGGATTTGTGCCCTGGAAGGGAGCACAGAGCAAACCCACCGTGTGCAACCAGTGCAAACACCACAAGGCCTCGGCAGTGCCCAAAGCTGCAGCCCAAGGCTTTCCCCTTCCCTGCCAGAAACATTCCTGATTGTACCAAACCCTCTGTGGGACACAGAAATTAGGGGCTCAACGAGTCACTGTGATAACAAGAGCTTTGCATCCATTATTTAAAGTGCAGTTTGTTGCACGTGGATCAGGCTCAAGCGAAGCAAACCCCAAAAACTTCTGCAGTAATAATTTCCTGACCCGAATTCCTGACTCTCATTGGCTTCACTTCCAAAGATCTGCTGCCAATGAGTGACTGAACCAACTCAGCTCCTCACTTACTAACCCACTTCCAACAGAGGGACCATAAATCCTGCAGAACCTACTCACAGGTAAGTGAAGATAAACAGAAAATTACGGAACAAAACCCCCTTACACTCAAAAGATTTGTCTCAGTGACCAGAAGTGACTAAAACTTCCAAAGCTGACTTTATTACAATCCCTTCCTCATTAATGCACAAAATTAATGCACCTTAGAACGAGCTGCTGGCCCAGGGCAGACTCATGAAACAAGGGGTGAGGGCACCTCGTTATTCCACGGATTAAACATTGCCTCCCAATTAACAGGAGACCCTCCAATAACACAGGAAACCCAGGGCAGGTGGTCAATAGCTCCCAAATGGGAGAGGACTGAGGGATCTCAGCCTGGGACACTCTGCTCCAATGTGGCCTCAGGAATTCCCTGTGCTGGGAATAGCCAAGTGCAGGGAGATTTGGAATCTCAGCTCCAGCACTGGATTCATCTCCCTCAGTAATTCTGCTGTGAAGGCGGAGACAACAGCTCAGGAATAAAGTACACAACTCCTTTCCCAGTTCCCTGTTTTTCAATCTGGCAGAAGCTGAGCTCCTGACACACCAAACCATTCCAATAAATCTGGAGCCTCTGTTAGAGCCAGGGATGAAAAATGTTCCCCCCAGTCCCTGTTCCATGGCACTTCCCCCACGTCCTGGAGCCACCAGTGCAGCTCATCCTTGATAGCACCAGGAGAATTCCCAAGGCACAGGAGGGTTCTGCCCCTCGTCCCTCTCACACAGCAGAGCTTGGAGGGAAGTCATTCCCAGCCCCTGGAATTCTGCTGTGCCACAGGCAACTGCAAGGCCTTGGAAATGGAGAGGGAAGGAGCTTCTAGTTCCCACTCCTCCTCCCTTTCTGCACCCAAATGCCCATCTCAGCATCCAAATCCACAAGGAAAATGTGGGAGCAAGTTAAAAACAAGCACTGGATTGCAGGACAACCCCCTGGACATTTCACCCTGTTGCTCCAAAGCCAAAAGCAGCTTTAAGCAGTTTCTGGTGTAACTCTGCTGTTGGACATTTCCGGAAACATGCAGCTCAAGGAAAGGGGTCTGTGGAACCCTCAGTGATTAAAAAGTGATAAACTGCTAACTCCCTGCAGAGAGCCTTGGAATGGAAACCTAGGGAGGAACTGGAATTAAAAGCATGATTTTCAATGCCTTCCTAATTGAGCCTCTGATCTCGACTCCAAGCATCCTTCTCCCAACAATGCATCCTACCAAACTTCAGAATGGCTTTGCAAAGCCTCTCGCCACAAGGGATTTCAAATCTGCTCCGTCTGCCACATTCCTCCACTGGGAACTGGATAGAACTCCATCCCTTAACCCCCAGAATCCCACCTTTAACCTTTAAAGGTAATGATGGAAAGCCTAAGTGGTTGGCTGTGGGTTTTTTTTAGTTCTGTGAGCACCTCGAAAAGGCAAACGTAACTCCAAGAGCTCTCCAAGACTTACCTTAGGTGCTGCCTTTTTGGGCTTTGGCTCCGGTTTGGGTGGAGCAGGTTTCTGTACAAAACACACACAAACAACAGTCAGGACAACACCAGAAAGAAATGTTTACATTTCTACAAGCATTACATTGGTAACTTTCTTTGGAAAACTCTCTCCCCAGCAGCCCGGCAGAATCAATGGGCAAATCAGCAGCCTTAGGAGAGAGCAGGTGATTTATAGGGAACAAATCCATCCTGCAATCAATATTCCTCTGGATACTCGTGTGCCCACACAGGATGTGCACTAACACAGATGTTGCACCTCACGGGAGAAGCCTGTCATGTGGGAATACACGGGAACATGGAATGGGGATTTTAAACACCGCAATACTCTAACCACGCCTTTCACATCCTGGTGGGGGAAAAAACCCCAATAGTTTGTTTTTAACTGTCCCCATCCCATGTCGTGGGATATTAAAAGAAACGAGGATACTCACAGCAGATAGCCTGGCTGACCTTCTCTTTGGCTGCAGAAAGAAAGATGTGTCACTAAAGAGCACAGAAAGCACAGCCCCATTGAAATCCCAGGGCTTATGAAATTATGGGCATCACGGTGATGGACCTGGTGACTCCCCATCCCTGGGAGTGTCCAAAGCCAGGCTGGACAGGGCTTGGAGCAACCTGGGACAGCGGAAAGTAGGGAATGGAATGGGATGATCTTTAAGATCCCTTCCAACCCAAACCATCCTGTGATTCCATGATTCCCAGGATATTCTGTGACTCCCCAAAAGCGCAGCCTTGCTCAGTAGTTCTCTGCTGCCAACACCTTCACCCCCTGAGGCGGTACGGGAGAGAGCTGCTCCACTTCCAGGAGCCAAAGAGGGATGAACTCCCACTGGGAAGGGACGAGCTCCCACTGGAAAGGGACGAGCCCCCACTGGGAAGGGACGAGCCCCCACTGGGAAGGGACGAGCCCCCACTGGGAAGGGACGAGCCCCCACTGGGAAGGGACGAGCCCCCACTGGGAAGGGACGAGCNCCCCACACCCCTCACGACCCCCATGGGCTCCCCACTTCCCGCCGAGCCCCACAGGAATCCATGGCACCGGCGAACCCCCCCCACCACCATCCCCTACCTCCTCCTTTGCTTCGCCTTCAGCTGGAGCCTGCAAGGAGAGCGACAAAACACTTCAGAAAGCACCACCACCCCTTATTTTCCACCTTTTAAACCGCCAAAAAGCGCCCCTCCC
>WEKX01027775.1:0-39460 GCA_013390025.1 Pitta sordida
GCCCGCCCGAGGCGCCGCCGTCACCGCGGAGACGAAGCCGGGCCCAGAGCCCAGAGAGCGGGGCACACGGAACGGGCCCTCCCTCAGGGAATAAAGGCACACGGAACGGGCCCTCCCTCAGGGAATAAAGGCACACGGAATGGGCCCTCCCTCAGGGAATAAAGGCACAACAGCCAGCACCAAAGCTTCTTGATATCACCTGTATTCCGACTGCCATCGCAAAGTCTCGCTTGATTTCTTTTAAAACAATAAATAGTTCGCCGAGAGCGTTAAAACACACGTTTAGAATTACAAATGTACAAAGGGTATCGGGCACTTCAAGCTTTAAAAGAAAAAAAAAAAACCCACAAAAACCCAACCAAACAAACCCGAACATTCGATGAGTTCACATCTTCCCTGTTTTCACACGCAGCGCTGCTCGGGAAACGTAAGAGACGAGACGCGAATACAAAAAAAAATACAAAAGCAAATACAGAAAGGCTTTTCCCGAGAACAGCGAGACCATTCAAAGCAGCCCCGTGTAACAGAGGATTCGAGAAAGGCAAAAAAAATCTGAAAAAATTAGGTCCGTAATGGTTAAATAAGGTAACGAAACGGACACGGTCCTGCGAGGGACACTCACGCTCCTGCAAGATGCTGAACTCGCTTCAAAGCATCTTCCAGGATCGGGCTTTTAACATGTTTAAACCTTACAGGAAAGACAGACAATTTCTTCATCTTATAAAATTATACATTTCATAGTAGTGCAAAGCCTCATGTAAAAATGTTATTAGTCTAGGTGTAATGGAATGCTTCAAAAATTCCCAAGTGCAAATACGAAACTTAAATGGGTTAACTGTTGATCACACTTCAGAATTCTTCCAGAAACTCATACAAATATAAGAATGATAATAGAGAAAAAGGTATGACCTGCATCTCACGTAAAAACTTCAAAAATCCAAAAGTACACTGGAAGCAAAAAAATATCTGTCAGAAATTATTAAATAGCGGGGTTTTGTTAGCATAATAAGTCAATATTTAAAATAAGGCTTTGGTTAAATAAAAGGTTTGCTAAACTAGGAATGATGATAAAAAGTGCAAAGATTCACCAACTACACAACTTCATTTCCAAGGCAGGCATCACACCCGCCGTTTACAATAGTTTGCATTGGTTTGTCAGCCTGTGTTGTAATCACTCAGGTACCTATGGCAAAATGTGGTTATTACAGGCAAATTAAATAGACGGGGTCCAATACTGTGACTAGTTTCATTAGTTTTCAGATACAGACTAGTCACTAGTTTTCAGATATAGACCCAATTGTATCAAAGTACGTCCATTTACAGCATTATTCCTCTGCATGTTTGGGGAAATCATGGCCCTGGGTCCGTAGCATTTGATTATTAGAGCGAGTTAGTTCATTTTCTTAGCGCTTCCTAAACAGAAGATCCTCTGCTGACAACTGGCAGGTTGCAGCTGATTTTCTTACAAATAGAATTCTTGTAACATATGAGTAACAAAGATAATTTTTTAAAAAGTGCTTAATATTGGTCCATAATAACAACATGTTGATGTCAGCTTCAGACGAAACACTTCGCTGTGGCAGGTATCCTGTGCCTGGTGTTTATTGGCGCACTGGTAATTTGCTGGAGGAAAAAGGATTCGTCTGAGTCTATGCAGGAGAATGTCACCTTCACAGAGAAAATAATTTATAGCTTTACAGTCACAACACATGCTCCAGCTCTTCCTAAGCACAGTGGTGCAACCTGTAAGCAAGCAAACAAACAAACCATGCATGAAATAAATTAAGTCAGCTTGAAGTAATTTTTCCCCCCCATAATTGTACAGGTGCAGTGGAGTGATGGTTTCATCCATGTTCTGTTCATGGGACTTACAATTTGGTCCAAAATTGGATACAAACCCACAGAAAAGGTAAAGACATTTCACATGATAGAGTGAAGCACTTTGAAAGCAATGGCAAGTCCCGAGAACCCTGAGCAATTCTTACTGGTAATTTCAGTTATTCAATATCACAGGAAGAAGAAACCTTTGCTACAGTACAAACTAGACACTTGAGCTTGACAGTCTGACAGCTTGACTAATGGTTGGCAAAATGATGCATTTCTCACAAAGAGAATATGGCAAAAATGATATGGGCAACCTCTCCTTTTGACTTGTACATTTGATAAAATCCTGTTAAGAGTTCTCAAAATCAGAATAATTTGCCAGTGTTTATTCTTTCATTGTAAACAGAAGTAATTTCTGGCAAGATTCTTTTTTGCTCAGATTCTGTTGGTCTTGAACGGAGGATGGCAGTTTCTAACTCCTTAGCTTTCCCTTTTAACCTTCAATATATTGGAGTGTGTGTGAATAGCACACCAAGTAGTACAGAGATCATCCTGAAGACAAAAAAAGGCTGTTTATGCCAACTCCCCTATTTCTTTTTTTTTCTCCCCAGAACAACAGAGTTATCCGTGACACTGACAAACTTCAGCTGAGAAAATTCCACTACCCTCTTGTGCATTGTATGCAAATGTGAAGCGGTGGCAGACTGCTGACTTAACAAGAGAGAAGGAACATTTCCAAAACCCTCCAGGAAGGGTTCGAAACTGTCCTATATATAATGGGATCATGGCATTCAGTGATATATAGAGGGTCAAGGCTAAGGATACAAGGTACACACAGAGGGTCACCATCTAGGTATCATGCTGAGATTCATTTAGAGGCAATGGTGAGAAGCACAGTTTCGGTCCTCTGGTACACCTCTTTTCTTTAGTGGGACAAACATTGCCGTGGGTTATCATTACCAGCACCAGAAGCAGTGAAGGACCCAAACTCTGATGAGCCTCCTTGATGACTTGTGTTTTAAGATCTTGCAGCAGTGTGAAGTGGGGGGAAATGGACAGCTGAGTTTTCTGGGTTACAGAGATTTTGATAGACAGCAATTTAGTTCTCTTTTTGAATTAAGAATTTGGGGTTATTACTGGGAGAGCATATTCAAGTGTTCAGAATTAAGCTGCCTAAATACTAGTGTCTGATGCTATTCCAGATGACCTTGGACATTCATCCTGGTCTGCAACTGGACTCCAGGAGGGCCTTGGTTCCCCATAGATTCTGTGCTGTATCTGCCAGCCTTCTGTGGACGTGGATGCCTTAGGGTATCTCAAATGGCATCAGATACCAAAGGACAGCCAGCTCAGCATGTCCTTGTGTGTGCTCTTCCCACAGAGAGGCACATTCCCAGAGCTATAGAGAGGCACAGTTCCAAGCTTTGAACTGACAGTAATGGTTTCTGATTGTTAGCTGATACAGGTTTTTTTTTTAATCTGCAAAAAGAAAAAATGGGAAAAGGCTTTCTGAAAGTTGGACACACTGTACATTGCATTCACATCAGGAAGGGATTATTTATGAAAAGATGACCAAAACTTTGAAGAAATCAATAAGTGTGCTGAGAGACACATTAGAACTAAAACTAACCTACATTTATCATTAATCTTCACAACAGGAAGTCATGTAAACAGAATCCTTTATGACAGTTTGGGAAACCTGGCAATGCTTTTTATTAAAAGTAGCTGAAATTGTCAAAGAAAATAGCCATATTCTTGCCAAAGAAAGAAGGGCAGTTTATTAGAAGTTATCAATGTCTGTTCAAGATATGTAATCCAAAGATGGTCCACAATGGAAAACAAGTGAGACTAAAAACATACGAGCAAGAAAGTGCTTTTCAGAGAAGTAGTAGTATTTGAATTCTCCTTGTTAAAATGGGTAGACTTGAAATAAAAAGATATATGTATATATAAATAGTAGTGTACAAGAGTAGTAGTGTATAATATAAATATAAATAGTAGTGTATGGTCTGACCAGAAACTGTACCTGTGTCCATTCATTTGTCTGGGGATCATAGGACTCCACTGTATTAAGGTATGTTTGACCATCATATCCTCCAACGGCATACAACTTGTCACCAAGAAGACATACTCCCACTGCATCTCTGCTAATGCTCATGGAGGCCACAGCAGTCCACATATCTGTTTTGGGATCATACCTAGAAGATAATTTGTGTTATGTCCTAAAACTGTTGCCAAAACTCAACAGGAAAAATGAACTGGAATTTATGCTGTCAGGGTAGTAGAAAACAGGACACTACAGATTTGGGTGTTAATTTCAAAGGCCTTTTTCCCCTTCAATCCAATTGTTGTTGTCCTTTAAAACTGTTTCTTTAGTCATCTGGTAACAAAGTACTAGATAGGTATCTACTTTGTGCTGGTTTCCATACAATACAGACACATACATAGAGCTGCTCTCCATACATTTTGTGTCTAAACATATCACTGCACAAACCATTCTGCTCTTCCATCACAGTAGAGCAAGGGCTTGGCTTTAAGTGATAACTACTACATGTCAAAGCACAGGCTGTTAAAACTGAGTGTGGTACTAAAGGGTTACTTGCCATGAAAGATCACCATTTAAAAAATACCACTCCCAGGACAGTTTGAGAAAATTCTGGGGGAAATGCAAAACCCTTAAGACAATTTACAACATTGTTTAAATCAGAAGCATCAGCACTGTAAACAGCAGATGCTTTAATGAAAACATTAAATGTGGTTCTGGAACAGTACCAACATTCTTTTCAAGTCCAACTGAGAGGAACATAGGAGAGTTCATGTAGTTATGTAGTTAGGCTATGCTTATGTCATGGAATATATTTTAACTTGACTGTAGGAGATAGTGTAAGGTTACAGATGCTTACAGGAGGACTGATGTGATCACAGGGCTCTGAAGGGCTCTAAAAAACTATACAAAGAAAATATTTATTTGGCTAAGAGGTCCTCCTAAAATCACACTTGCTAAAAGCAAGTTTGGAAGATACTAGTCTAGTAGATTTTAGGATCATTCAGAAGGCCTGAGAGTTAAGGTTGAATATTAAGGGTGTCCTGCAGGCTGTGAAGGTAAACAAACTCAAACGTTAACCAAAACAAGGGGAAAAGAATGCAAAACATCGAAGCTAATTGGTTGAAGAAATCATAGCAAATGACATAATGTTGAAAGGATGAATATGCATGGCGCGATTTGCATATGTATGAGACAAGGGGTTAAAGATGGGTGACAAATCTGGGCGGTCCTCTTTTGGCACTTGGAAGTGGCAGAGGGCACTGCTGGCTCTCTTCCTTGGCTCTTAGGCCAAAAATAAACTTTTTCTGTAGCATGGAAGCAATTACCTTGAGTCCTGACTGATTTTCCTCAAATCACTAGAAATTACTTTTCTGAGTATTTTATAATTTATAACCCATTTTATATATTTGGGAAAACCAACATTTATTGCAAATACAGTAATAAGAAAATATTCAGAAGAATATGTGATCATGTAAAACTGGTAATTTTTAAAGGAACTAGTTTCATGAAGTTGATGATCCTCAGTTTCATGTCACTTAAAGAGCAAGGCAAAAACAAGATGATTCCTATTTACTAAAGTCATATGTGCTGTAACTTTGCTTCAGAGAATATTAATGTAGAAAAATACCCTTTATTAGACCTATTACTTTCTCTTGAACTTCTAATTATCTGTATTGCTCCGAAAATCTGGTATTTGCTAAGATGTATCTTCCTGTCTGCAGACCTTTATGGTGTTCTTTTTTAATACAACTTCCTCATGCCAAGTGGTATGGGCCAGACTCTAACAGCTTGAAAACTACAGCTCTCTTGGAGTGGTTTTTGTAGTGTGGTTTTTTGTTCTGGTTTGGTTTACTTTTTGATTGGAGGAGGATGAAACATATTCCCCAGCATTAATAAATTTACTAAAAGGTGATGAAGATTCAAAAGTGATGGGAGATAAAAGGGAAGAGAAAAAGTGCTACAGTTTGGGGGGGACGGACAGGGAAAGATTTCAGAAATGCCTAAAATACCAGTGAAGAATTAATACAGTGCCTTGTGAAGTATTTACTGTCTTTCTTTAATGATTTTAGAGATCACACGTGCTTCTGCAATTTGTAATGCAGTCATTCATTAATCACTTTACGTAAAGACACAACAACTTAGGAATGACTGAATCACATGCCAGTTTCCCAGTGTCAGCAGGGGATACAAATAAGAATAGATATATAGGATCCACAAGACCTGTCTGTTAACTCCTTTAGAAGTCACTATATGAATAGAGACAGACTTCTTGTGTGGAAGAAGTTCTACTCCATTTTTAAAAGCATTCAATGCCAAGTTGTTCTCAGCTATCAATCATAATTCATTCAGTAAAATTGTTAAAAAACCCCTCTAAGAATTGCTTTAGGGAGAATTTGTTTTAAATAATCTGTCTCAGTAACATTTTGAATCACAGTATGAATACACAGCACGTTTTCATATGTAAGTTTCCTCTGCTCATGATAAAAATAAGACACCTATTTGATTGGGTTTCTACTTTCAGCTCTTTCCATCCATCACTCCAGAGCAGCACTATCAGAATCACACAGCAGGATGTGCTTTCATCAGGGTATTTATTACCTTTCCACGCAGTCTGACAGCCTGGAGGTTAAGTTTGATGCTGGGGCATCATGGCCACCTATTGCATACAAGAACCCGTTCCAGGTGGTGACACCTACACCGCCTCTTCTTTTTGACATCTGAGCACAGAGAGTCCATTTGTTTGTGTGAGGATCAAAACATTCCACTGACTTAAGACAAGAACTTCCATCTCGACCGCCAACCGCATAAAGCCTACAAAGTTTAAAAAAGAAAAAAGTAAATAAACATTGTCTGAACAAGACAGTTTCCTGTAAAATATGAAGGATTTCAAAAGTTTGTTAAAAAGGGAAGTTTAGAAGGAGACTTTGAACTTTCAGTAGACTGTTGTAAAAACTCAGGTAAGATTCTGCTCCAGACTTTTCCTGTTTTAACATTCAAAGCATAATACTAACAATAATTTGCAGAAATTGATTAACGTACTGTCGTGGTTTGAGCCTATAGCTACAAATGTTAAAATTACTTATGACTTGACAAAGGCCCATTTCTAGCAGGGTCAGAAGGACAAACTCGGTAGTGGATCTGTGCATGCACCAACTCTGCCCTGCCTTATCTTAAGTGTTCCAAATGTTCTTCTGGCCCTGGGTTCTAGTTGATGAAAGACAGCAGTACGTTAAGTCCCTCACACCCACTAGGTGGCCCAGTGTGCTCAGTCCAAACAAAAAGGTTTCTAGCATTTGGTAGTAAGAAAGGATTTCAACTTTTTGGAAGGGCCGGAATGAAAAAATATATTGGTTTAGGAGCATTCCATCACTGATAAATCTTTAAAACTTATGAAATAATCAAACTTGATAAAGAGTTTATGCAGAGTTTATGAGCAATCTCGACACAGAAGCAGACCCCTCCCCCAGCACTACTATTTGGAAAAGTAGGAACACAGAGGCCATTTTAAAAAGGAAATAACACGTAAGAAGTAAAATCCAGCAATAAAGATCACTTGAAATGACATTAATTAAATCCTTTCAGAGCCTAAGGCACATTATAGTAGGGTTAAATAATCAAATAAACTTTAGATACTGTATATGATGATAGTGTGAAAAATTTGTAACAGTTACGATGACGCAGTGTTCAAGATGTCCAAAGTTTGGGTAATACTGTTGTTCAGGTTTTTAAATATACTGACAAACAAACTGAAATGCAAACATCCTGTAAATATGGTTGATCTAGTAGTTCTCAGTAACAATTTTAACACCCTTTAAAAAGTTTCATGGAAGTTCCCATGTATAGTAACAAACTTGTTTAAGGTGAGGAATACACTGAAGGATACTGAAAAACTCTGTTGCAGTTCCATTAAGTTCATGACTAAAAATCAATCCCTTATGCAAGATAACATTTAAATTAAGCTCCCTATTTTACCTTTCCCCCTAAGCATGATAGAGTTTGGATCACTTAAGCAGTGATGTCACATTTTGGACATGGAGAAAGACATACTGATTTCTCTGCGTGAAGGTTTCTAGCCAATTATCTGAAACACAACGAGATACAGACAAATGTTACTACAAAGTGCAGAAGCTACTGCTCCCACAGCTGTAATGCTGTATGTACTTCAAAGATTTTCAGCTGTAGGCAGTTACTGTTGTTGCTTCATTAAGTGTCTAGGCAATGTTCTATAATAATAGAGGCTCTAGTGCTTTTCACCACACCTGGAACTCCGCTGAATATACTATAGGAAGCTTTAGACCTAACTTAGGCATCTGAGACTGCAGTTCCAAGGCAGCTTAAGGCACTGTAGTAGCTGCTTGTTCAACTTCATCCTTCTTTCCTGTATGCAGCAAGCATTTCCACTCATTCTTGGACTGGTTCCAGATCTTGCAGAACAAAAAGAGACTTGGAAGTTCTGGCAGACAACATAGCAGCAGTACATCCTTAAAGTAGTAATGGCTGATCCCCTTTATTCACAGAATCACAGAATAAGTAAGGTTGGAAAAGACCATAGAGATCATCAGGTCCAACCTATTACCTGTTACCTAACCTGTTGTCATTCTATCAACACACTATCCTACCAATAACACACCTAATATCTAGGTCATGCTGCTAAGCACAGCATCCAACCTTTTCATAAACACCTCCAGGGACGGTGACTCCACCATCTGCTTGGGCAGCCCATTCCAGTGAGAGTTCACCCTCTCTGGGAAAAAATTCCTCCTAACGTCCTATCTAAATCTCCCCTGATGCGGTTTAAGACTGTGTCCTCTTGTACTGCCACTGGTAGCCGGAGAGATACTTCTGGATACTGTGTCCAGCTTTGGACTCTTTACAAAATTCACAGGCTTGTTATGCCAAGATAGAGTTGCTGTGAGGTGGTGGAGAACTGATGAGGCTGGTTGAGCAAGAACATGAGCTGAACCACTCGCTTACCTTGCACCAGGCTCGAGGGTGGCTTCACAATTGCATGGTGTCTGGGGTGAGGCAGAGGCCTCACAGCCCAATGTGGTGTCATTGAAGCTCAAACGAGCACCCATGCTGGGTCAGGAGATATCAGCCTCACTCTCCCCTACTCACACATGACAAGCCTTGCTATAAATCTGGTCCTTTGAGAAGATAATGATGTGCACTTCCAACATGCTGCAGGAGAAGGCCTGACAGCCTTTACTGCTACCTCAGCTGGGTGAAGGAAGAAGCAATGCCAAAGTGTCACAGTTTTGTTCTGCTTTTGATTCAAGCATAAGCCATAAAACTTGTACAATTGACTAAAGACCCTCATCATCCTTCATTTACATATCTAAAAATACAGCCATCAGTATGAAAATCAGAAAACAGCTGCTCCCCCCACCATCTATGATGGGAGCAACAGGTAACTAATTCTATTTGACTCAGTCCCACCTCCATTTATCCAAAACCATAAATTTAATATTTAGAACAGGTTGCATGGAGAAGTTGTTGAATCTCCATCCTTGGAGATATGTATTCAAGACTCAGACATGACCTGAGTTACCTCAGTTAACTTTGAAACTAGATCCAACTTTAAGGTTGGCCCTACTTTGGGTTAGTATTGGATCAGATCACTCCAGAGGTCCCTTCCAATGCAAATTATTCTACAATTCTGTGATTCCAACTAATTTTTCTTTTCATTTTCATAATAGCTTGATTCAAGGATGTACTTGTATTTTGGGATGCCACAGAACAAGGTTGGGTCTGGGCAGGGAAAGTCTAGGAATCACAGCCTACAAATAAAGCCAGAAGGAGCTGGAGTTATTGAGTCCTGAGGACAGAATACTCAATGGACATGTGTCTGTAAATACAAAAGGCTGTTGCAAGTAGAAAAGAAAAGATGCATCTTCAATGTTCACTTTGGGTAGTACAAACAATAATACAGTGATCCCCCGGAATTCATTGGGGGTTGGGTCTGGGCAGGTCCCACGAGTTATGAAATCCATGAAGATCCCGAACCCATGAATATTCAACTACTCTCCGCCTGTAGCCACACACCCTCCACTAATAAGGTCTGGAGGGGCAGTTCTGGGAGTGTGGCTCGCACTGTAGCACCTCATTAAAGCAGAGGAAGCGCCCTTTGGTGCTTCCTGGCCACGAAATCCGGGGTCTGGGACATTCTGCGCACATGCGCGGTCTCACAACTCACTGAAAATCCAACCACGATTAATTGAATACGTACGTGGATATGCGAGCTGCAAATATGTGGGGATCACTGTAATATATAGCAGCAAAAGGCATTTAAGACCTGATATCAGGGGAGTTTCAAAGATGTATTAAAGGTTAAGCAGATATCTTAAGGAAGTTACAGAAACTATACCACTAGAAGTTAAGATACAACTGATTCAACTCTGGGGCAGCAGTGTGGATTAAGGAACTTCTTGAGGTCCCTTCCAGGCATTTCCTGTAGCTGCATCACAAAACAACCTAGCTGTCTGAATTTTCATTGAAAAAAAAGAGATTACAAGTACCACTCCAGATTAGAGTAATTTTGCCAGAGCTTACTCTTCTGAGTTAATGCAATATAATATGAGTACCCCTCCATGACTTCACAATAATTTTGGAAGCTGTGTGTTCAAACAGCCACAGTGAGAGG
Source organism: Pitta sordida (assembly GCA_013390025.1). Classification (NCBI taxonomy): domain Eukaryota; kingdom Metazoa; phylum Chordata; class Aves; order Passeriformes; family Pittidae; genus Pitta; species Pitta sordida. The sequence goes on from WEKX01027775.1 coordinate 10,515, forward strand.
AAATCACTGGAGTTTCAGTGGAAGAGAACAATGACTTGCTCCTTTCAGTATGAAGGAGATGGTAGCTATTTATTAGCCCACAGAGATGGTGACTCACAAGCAATACTGCAGGATGCTGTGATGCTGTGCAGAAGCTCGCTTGACCCAAAACAGGATCTTTTCTGTGAATAAAGAAACTTGGCTCTTAGTGCTAACAGCAGGTATCGATCAAGAGAAATTATTAATAGTCATTTAAGATGGTCCTTTAATTATGTTAAAATAATGAGATTTTGAATTTGGAAATGGAATTTGCCTTCACATACTTTCCACTTAATATTGCTACACCAACAGTGCTCCTGGGAGTTGACATACTAGCTACGAAATTCCACTGACGAGCCTGTGGATCCCATCTTTCTACTGTATTCAGGTAGCTCCAGCCATCATGTCCTCCTACAGCATACATGGGACCTTCCAATACAGCTACTCCTAAAAAAGAGATATGAAAAACAATCACTTCTGGATAAGGGGAATAAAGATCACAATTTCCTAGTGACAGTCCACAGTGCACCAAAAATTAAAAAAATTGGTAGCCAATGCTGATTATAATTTGAAGGAGGAAAAATACAAATAAGCAGTTGGCATTAAACCAAAATTTCCACCCCCTTAAACTTAATTTCTGAATGTTTGTTCTCCTAAAACAAACAATCCTTTAAAAATATGCATTCAGTCTTTATAGAACTGTACGTACCAAGACCGTGACGATGAGTGGACATGGGTGGCATTACACTCCAAGTTTTTGATCTAGGATTGTAGCACTCCACAGTATTCAATGTTTTCAGTCCATCTCTGCCACCAACAACATACAATTTATCGTCTAAGACTGCCACTCCAAACTGTAACCTTCGTCCATTCATGTTTGCAACCGGAGTCCATGTGTTGGTACGAAGTTCATATTTTTCAATGCTTGTAGCTCCTGAATGATGATATATGCAAGTTACATATGAAAAAAAAAGGTCTGAATTACTAGGAGTTTTTGTTCCAGTAATACGCTGATTCCTCAAGACACCACAGTATCTATGTTCTTAACTCTACACAGACAAATAGTCTTTTTTGACTTCCTCAGCATTATAAAGGAGGAGTTTCTCGGTGCTTTACAAGACAAAGAGCAGGTTTTTTTAAATGGTTTGCAGAAGGAAGCCTTTAGAGATAGAAATATTAGGAATATGAAACAAACCTTGTGAAATGCAATTCTATATTGAAATCAATTGTTTTGTAATACATATTGGACAAAAATCTGAAGGTATGTGACTATGTGCTAACTTTAAAACAACAAATTAAAGGAAAATATTTTCCCTGCTGTAACTTTTCTAACTTGCCAGATTCCTTCTTACTGCCACTAAACAGTATGGAAGTGTCTACGAAAAAGATAATTCAAGAAGTTGTGACAGAATTATTTAACAATTAGTGAAAAAGCATTTTTTCCCCTTTTTTTTAAGGCATGTGCAGGTCATCTTTGTGCCCCTTCTGTCATCTTCCTTTTCCAAATTACTGCCCACTCAAATACATAAAAATTAGTTTTAATTCAATTAAACACTTCACTACTCAGAAACTCACTATGAACTCCTTTGGTAATTTAAATCAATCAGAACTCTGAATTCCAGAATGTTTAGAGTGTTATAAACAGCAAGGGCCTGATTCAGTTTAATTAAAACTGATTTATTGAAAATATTCAAAATAGATTTATTAAAAATATTAAATGAGACAGCATAGCAAGGTTAACAGCGCCAGGAGCCTGGCATCCAAGGTCAAGAGCTCAATTTGGTTGTGGTTGACTCGACTTTTATCCTCTAATATCTGGGAGGAGTTTTATCTTGATTGGTTGGAGTCATCTGTGAGGCAGAGTGGATTCTCCTAGGTCTAGGTCATCTCCCAGAGGCGGAACTGGTCTCTCCTTCGTTCGTGGCTGGCAAGGCCTGCACATGCTCAGTTCATTTTACAGAAGTTTTTGAGGGAATCACTTCTCTTAAAAAATTAACGTAAGAGAAAACCACAATGCCAATAGAATTATCTAAAACTTAAACATAAAATACAAAAGCTTAAAAGAAAAAAAGCCATTAAAACTTTTAAAGTCCAACTTAAACTTACAAGGAACATAAAATGCAACATAAAATTCATATAAAAACAACTTACGAAGGGAAACACGAAGGGAAACACGAAGAGAAACACAAAACCTGCATTTTAAAGCTTTTACAAAAATACATCTTATAAAGGGAAACACAAAAACTGATTAAAAACCTCTAAATAAAACACAAAAGCCAGTTTGTTTTCTCTTTAATTCTGGGAATTCAGCAGTTGGGGGAGCTACAGTCATACCCTGATACATTGCGCTGTCATATTCGCATCTTCATTGACTCGCAGAATTTTTTTCCTCTGAACTTCCCTCAGGGACTTGCGGCGCTTCCCAGTCAATGCACGCGCAGTGCTCTGCTTCGCTGAGGGGCGGCACTGGCACTCCCCATGGCGCGGGACTGGCACGGTGCTGCTGGGTAGGCAGGTGGCATGTCTCACTCGCTGGGGACAGCGCACCCCAGACAGAGGCTTCACATCTTAGCGGCGGAATTTTTCAGTGATTAAGGAGGCCTGTTTTGGGACTGCACATGTGCAACCTGACGCGCATGAATATTCAAAGCAGGCAGTCATGAATACGCAAATTTCACCCCCCACGGCAGCCCATGCTGGGGCAGCTCGGGGTGGCTCGCCGGGGCAAGTAGACTCTGCAGACTCTTTGAATTTTAGAAGTTACACATTGTAAAAACATCGAATAAACATTTCTTTTAAAAAAAACCCAAACCAGCTCATCAACTAAACATTATGTAAGGCAATACCTTTTGTTGCATCCATTCCTCCAACTGCAAACAACACACCCACTGTAGATTTTCTAGGTTTGGTGCGAGGGCTTTGCAACATGGGTCGTCTCTCTGGCAACAGATGGTACTTCATTGCTTCCATAATGAGTTTTTGACATTCAATGTCATCCCTAAAGAGTGCGTTATTTTCCATATCTGCCAGAAACTGTGAAAAAGAAAGAAAATCAAATAAGCTGTATTGCTATAAACCACATGAAGAACAAAACTAGGATTATCAAGGTAATATTTTATACAAAGACTTCTGCTGCCTGATTTAAAATCTCTGTATTTTCCAAACGGTCATATAAAAAAGACTAGGGTAATGATAAGTTTCTAACAAATATAACATTCACATTTTAAGCTAAGCTATTGAATAAATAAAAACAATGGGAAAAAAAAGAGGAAGGCCATCTGATCTTAGTGGGTTATTAAAGCTTAATGGTCCAAAGGAAGGAAACAAAACCTCCTCAAGTTCCAGTGCCATGCAGGAATGTTCGGAGAAATGGAATCAGGCTCTGGCTATGTAAATCAGTTTAACCTCATGCTCTTATTCCCAAATCCACCCAATCCAGAGGTCTGTAAAGCTGCTTCAGCACAGGCTGAATATATTTTTTTATATATTCTATCCTTCACTCTGAAAGTGACCCAGATCACAATGTATTAATTAATATCAGCCTTTGTTAAAAATTTTAGACCAAGGATGCAAGCAAATTTGACAACTGTTAAATCTTAAATCCGACTTAATATCTTTAAGTAGTAGTATTTATTGAGTTGCATTTTCTTTGAGTTCAAAGATTCTGGAGTGGTTTCTATTCCATGTTTGTCAGTCTGCAGGGAAAAAAGTAGTAGTAGGTTGAGTGTCATGACTCTAATTATTAGAAGTCTGGACAACGGGCATTTTTCTGAGCTGTGCGACGTGGCCTGAGTAACAGGAAAAAAGCAAGTGAGGTCCTCCACAGGAACTTGGACAGTTGTCAGAGCAATGAGAAAAAGGCAGATGCCACCGAAAAGCCCCAAATCCAAACACTTTGTGTGAATACTAGACATGCAAGTCCACAAACCAGAAGGAGATGTCATTGTTGAGCTGCTGACAGCCAACCAGCTGGGACATTAGTCATCAGCAATATTGAAGGGACTTGCTGTGAAACAGCTGCACACAATATGATGTGCATGTCCCTGCCTTAAAGCTGCCCTGGGGGCTGCAAAGTGACAAACAAGATAACCACGGTTCTGGAAGAGATACAGGCAAGTACAGGCTGCTAAACCTGAACATCTCAGTATCAGACAAATCAACACAAAATATGCCAGAAAACATAATTAACACACACAGAAACTAGAAAACACTTTCAAAGCCCTTCATCAGTGACTTTTCAGAAAACGGAGACTTTCATAGCATTTCTCTGCCTGGCTGATGTTCTCACTATTCAAAAGAGCTGATGAAAAGTGTTCTCACAAAAATTAGCAGAGGGAACTTAGTTTAATTCATTTAATTGTTTCTTCTCTTAACCCAAAGCACCACTTACATCAATTCACAGGGACACTTTGTGATAAAATAGTAAACTAAAGTAAATTAAATTATGTCTTTTAATTGCCAGTGTGCAATGCTATAAGATTGCACATGGTTTAAAGATATGTATAAAAAAGAAATCAACTAATTATTATAATCCTAAATCAGACACTGCCACAGCTGCATGCAAGAAAACTAATGCTTGTACACAACATGACCAATTCAGACCTCCAACATATTTTTTGTGATAGGCAACCTGTGTTTAATATTTACAGCAACACTATGCGTCAATGTGAGTTTTGCAACAACAAGATGCAACCTACATTTTCTGTAGTTTCTAACCCCCCTAACCTAAAAAGTTCTCACAAGCACGCAGCCTCAATCTCTGGAAGCAACTTGATCCCATTTAAAAAGAAATCTAACTTTCAGGCTCTTGAAACTAAAATTACATACTAGAAATATTCTTCACTCAAAGGACTTGGAATGAGCTTATTGAAATGAAAGCAAATTGTTTCCAAGTTTTATTTTTTCTATAGCTCCTTGTACTAAAAGCATTTCTAACAGCATTTACTATAATGGATGTGTTAGCATGAAATCATATTAACTGTAAACCTGATGAGGGGAAAGGTAGTGCAGACACTAAGAACTAAGAATTTCTGTCTAAAGGAAATCTGAGCCTCTTGTAATTGAGAAGTTCCTAAATCATTTTTTTTTTTCATTATTTACCAGAGATGGAATATATGTCACCTTACAGCTTAAGAAGCAGACAAGATTCATCTTTAGCAAAAAGACATGACAAATATTTAGGATGCTGCTTGCATTAACCAGAGAGATGACAGAATGCTGTCTGCAAAGACATAAACCCAAATAATAAAACAATTCGTTATGATTTTTTGCTTCCAGTGATACAGTTCTACAGTATTTCCTGAAGTTTTTTTTATAAAGTACATAAATCTAATATTCTTTTCATCTCTGCTTGCAACATTATTGATTTCAAGTTGTTCAATTCTCCAATTTAATTTCTTTCAAATACCTTTGACTCGTCAACTATAAAACTAAAAAGCTTTTCATCATGTTGTATTTCCTGTTAGATTGCCTAAGGTCATGTGATCATGAAGAAAATCATGATTCTGAAAATGTTAAGCCTCTTTTGGGCACTTAAAATCGATTTACTCAATGCACTAATTGATTCCATATTAAAATCAGAACTTTAACTGTTTAATTTGTTAAAGAAAGTAATAAATACATAAAAAAGGTAACAGAAAAATCTTGTTTATAACTATGTATTTGGAGATGAGATGAAAAATGAAAGATGAAATAATAAGTGAAATGTAGTATTGCTTTTGTGATTCATTTTGCTGTTTTCCTAACCAGTACCTAAATCAACATAATTTGATTTCAGTACATATTTCTGGGATAAATTCTGTATATTCAGTTTCTAAAGGCATTTCAATTACAGTCATCTAAGTAACAGGAATACAGCCAGGGTTACTTAGTTATCAATTAATTAAATGTTCAACAAAAGAATGATTTCCTCCCAGTCAACTGACTTACACTGTATTATGTTTCTAGAAAAAGTGAATTACAAAGTCAATTCCACAACTGAGAAAATTCCACTATTGAATGTTAAAGAATCAGTACACAAACAAATACTAAATTGCTTGCTAGTGAATCTTCCTGTTCAGCAAGAGGACATCAGATTAGAGGTAATACACAGAATGGTGCACTGTGATTTGTCACTATGAATCAACTGAACTCTGTTTTTGTCGTGTAAATGAATTTTACTTATGTGGGTTCCATAAAAATCTTATTTTCTTCATTTCATAGAGTGAATTTTCACTAAACAAACCAAGGACTGTAAAGTAAAATGCTTTGACTGTACAGTAAGTGTTAAATACAGTATTACTAAAGAATGTCCTGCAAGGAAAGAGAAAAAAGGAACACCCAAATAAAAATGATCAAACCTAGTTTCCATACATGCAATCAGATAATGAATACAATGCTACACAGGACACTAACAAGAGTAGTCATTCCTACAGGACTAGGAAAACTGTAACTCACAGTTATTTAAACAAACTGAGCCTAAGGCTTGCTCAATGTTGTGTGTAAATGTCCAGGAATGAGAAAAAATATTGATTGGGAAGAACAAGAAGTACCCAATGATGGCCCAGCAAGAGTTAACAGAAGAAAAATCACTCCAAACAATTTATTCAAATTGCATTTCCCAGCTATAACTTATGAAGGAAATGTAATGACCCAAACAAACTGTGCAAGTCCCATAAAGAAGAAATTTTAGGAGGTCATACCTTTGAGTGACTAACATATTCTTGATAAGCAGTTTTATAGGCAAGGGAAGTCACTTTGTATTAGCAGCTTCATGCCTTCTTAAGTCCTGACTGCTCTGGGTTTAGAGTCAGAATGTGCTGCAGTTCAGACATAAACTCATGATGTCCTTACAGCAGCTCTAAGAATCCAAATAATTATGAATTTTATGATTTGCCACTATCAATGTTGTAGACATTGTGCTCACTGTAACTACGGTATAAACTAGAGAGGAACTGAACAATTTACTTGTGGAGCAAGCAGAGGCAGTCTAATGTAAGCCAGGAGTTTACTGAGATCTTTCCTTCTCTGTTCCAGATCATGTCGAACCCACGTAAGTAGTGCATTCAGTATAGTTTCTTCATTAGGAATATTCATGTCATCACTTGCTAGAAGCTTTGCAATTTCAGTGGCTGGCAATAATAGAAACTCCTGGTTTCTAATTACTTCCATGAAGTTTTCCTGAAAAAGAGAAGAATTTCAATAGAGGTGACAACACATTTTGAAGACATTTTAGGGAACACCTACTACATCTTCCCCTCTTTTCCCTCCCTTCATGCCTCTCTCATTTGTACCACCGGAGAACTGACCTGGGAGGAAGACAATGTACTGAATTATTTTCACCCCTGATCATTTCCCAGCCCAATCATTCAGTCTCACAGATGGATGTGCTGAAAAATCAGAGGGGGAAGTGTATGGACAGAAACAAGGCATGGGTTGTGGGTGTTTCTACCTTGGCACTGCAAAGTGAAGAAACACTTTCTGAAGAACAGTTAAAAAGATGAAGCAGGTTCCTGTTTACAATGCAGAATACAATGTAAGATGCTCTGTCAAGCAAAGAGCACATCATGCTACAACTATTGGGCACAGGTAACTGTTATCATTAGAGCTACAGGAAACTGTGGCTTTTGTGGCTTTAAGTTTTCAGAGGAGATAAACAACACTAACAATTTTATTGGTGATTTAAAATTGATTATTTTAAGTTTATTTTACTATTTTGTAGGTTTTAGACAGCTGATCTGATTTGACTAGGGAGCAAAACACACAAAGAATCCACAGTATTGCACATGCCTGGCTATATTAACAATATCTAGTTTGATAGGATTCAAACTTCTGTCACCCTGTCATTTTCAGCAACAAATCCTTACTTCAAAATAAGAAATTTGCAATATGCAACATGTCCTACACTGATATCCCATTGCTTCATAATATGAAGACTGGCAGCATATTCTGTAAGGATTTTCATTAGTTTAGGCGCAAAGAGCAGGAGTATGTAGAAAGACAATCAGCACCATGAAATTACAGTAAAAAACCTGAATGTAACAAAAAAGGGTGAAGTCATGTCTATCCCCTTTACCCATATACCTTTACAAGGCAGCAAAGCGAAGTAAAAAGAGAAAAGCAAAATCACAACATATTCTTATACAGTAATCCCTTGCTGCTTTGTGGTTCACCATTCATGGCTTCAGTACATCACATTCTTTTTCCTCCTGGCTTTACTGGTTTGTCCTAGGTTAGAACAACACCTCCCATGGAAGATGGGAACTTTCCTGGAGTGGAAAGGGAAAAAAACTCCTTATCTACATTACTATACCTTTCGAATCAAAGGGGCTTTCCATAAAATTCCTCAGAGTTTGAAAACAGCATGGTGGTTATGAAAAATTAAATCTAATACATGCCAAGGCTTTACTGCATTTACCACTACTCTGCGGATTTCACTTATCGTGGCATTTTTTTGGAACTGTCCCCGTGCAATATTCAAGGGATTACTGTATTTTGATAGCTCAAAGCCCAGCTAAACTCTTGCTGAAAACTGACAGTAACTTCATGACAATAGCAGAGCTGGCTAATGGATGCTGGGTTTGCTCTGCTATTACAGGAACCTCCAAAACATCTGGAGGACCAAGTGTATTACAGCCACAAACAGGCAAGTTTGGGGACCTAATATCAAAATTAGTTTTATTTAGTATCTTGTTTAATGACTTAAAGGGAAAAATTTGCACATTAATGAAAAAACTGCAGATTAGAAACACATGCATATTGGAAAAAAAAAGAGGATTTTTAAGGCAAAAATGGGAGAAACTCGGAATTAGAAGCAGGATCTGCACTGAAAAACAGGTCTGAATTTAGCATTGAAAATGGCAACAAAAATGACAGCACAGTCTGGCATTGCATATGCAACGGACATCATGACAACAAAGTGAAAAAGGTAACACTCCTTCCTTTTTATTGCTTAGTCGAATAATTTCAAAGCTATCCCTTGGTATGCCAAAGATACTGACTGATGAAAAGAAAAGTTGAGCAAAGAGAAAAAAACTAATACGGAGTAAACAGTCCACCTTACATGAAAGCCAGATGGCTACAAGATGTCTAAGGGGAAAGATCAAAGTGACTGGGTATTTCTGGAGTTTAAATTAGGAAAATAATTGAAAATGTGATCTCTGTGTACATAATTCTATTCCTGGACAGAATACAGAAAAGAAACATTTACATTTAATATCTGGAAAGCTTTCCTATAACATAGATCCAGTTATCTATACAAAAGTAGTGCTTCCAAGTGAGAACTGTAGCAGATTAGAAGGGAGATAGAACTGTCTTTTCTTCCTTAATTCATTATTTATATTACAAAATAAAAGTTAAAATTAACAAGAACATGTATTAAAAACAGTGGTCTGTACCAAACAGAGGTCTGTACCAATATTCAGTAGCACTACATATGCACTGCTATTTATCTCATTCTGATTTTGAATGCCTGGGAGTAAAATTGAAGCTGAGAAACCATCAAAATTATTTCCAGGGTTTAAGCATGCAGATGATAGGAATTCAAATTCCACTGAGTTCATTTTTTCCACTGGCTGCTTTTTTGCTGATTCTCTGTCCTAGAGAGTGCTCAGTCTGGGGCTGTGCTTTTAGTTTTGCTTAATGAATGGGCAGTGAGCTCTGACAAAGAGAAAAGCCAACACTTACTACCTTAAACTTTTCATATTGTCTATCTGGACCACAGGAAGAGGACAGGGAAAGCACTTGCATGGGAAGTTTCTTTTGTCTCTGAAGGCAACAAGCTGATCTTGCATAAGTCAGTCCCAGATCCTCTTTGGAAAGCTTTTTTCCAACTGGATTTCATCACTTCAACAGCTGTTGTGTGTATAAAGCCTGATTTGTCCTCTTGTTGCTTGCAGACCATTGCTTTCTGATGGGAACAAGTTCAACTTCCTCTTGCTCCCATTCTATTTTTAAAGCAGAGACTCCTTTTGAGCAGAGTATCAAAGCATTCCACTGGGAATACAGGCACTCTTTGTCCTATGTCTGGGTTTTTTTATAATCTGACAATTCCTCTTCCTCTACAGAGAGAGATTCTGAAGACAAAAAGGAGGAACCAGAGTATCTCCTAGCATTCTTAACCTCCTCATTAGCCTTTTCTTTCATTCTTCTTATGGGAACTCTCTGTGGAAGAACAGGATATTTCAGAGAACAAACGGTCTGCAGTTTCAACCCCTTGCTGTCCGGTCCTGAAAGTAAACAAAGAGTTTCCCAACACCCAAATTAGCTCCTCAAAGAGCTTGGAAATTTTATCAAATTAGTAGCCTGAGGTTTATGTATTAGCTAAGACAGGGACATGCAGTCCCCATACTCGACGCTGTGCACTGCTCATTCGCGTCACCACCTCAATTTCACCCTTCAGCAACTACAGTGTGAATAATACTGATATTCTTAACCACAGATCTGCCTTGGACTTCATACAGAGCAAGAAAATATTAGGAGCACATAAAAAAATAAGATTTCATGATGCTTATTTCTAAATGATACTTAATCCCAGAGTGGGATGCAGCGAGATGGTTCGTCTTCCTCTACACTGGTCATGAGGATTAAAACCTTGGAAAGCATCAGACACCTGCAGGTTGAGAAGGACTGAGGCTGCCCAACAGGCAGCTCTAACCACAGGGCTCTGCTTAAATGATGAATCTGGGCAACTGAAAAGCACGAGGTGCTGGACTCACAGGATCTGAGCACGAGCAAACACTGAATGTAATTTTGTCTGCTGGCTGTTTCAGTCAACTGAGGTATGAATTCACTAAGAACTGAGCTACTTAACTTCCTGGTAAATTATTTACAGTCAAACAAATGTTACATACCATCTACTTAGATTTTAGCCAGCTCTGGCTGATGTATTAAGCAATAAACCAACCTAATGCTTTCAGTGTGCCCAGGGTTTGTTTGAAGTACAACTATTGTAGTTTGACTCCTCATTGCACAGTTTCTGGATTCCCAAACAAGCTGAGCAGCCTGTTTGGAGGCTGCTGAAACCTCCTTAGTCTTGCCAAGGCAGTACTGATCTATTGCAGTAGGCAGAACTATGGCACCGTGAAAGACAGAAATATCTTGTTTTTTTCACAGGTGAAAAGAATGTGAATGAGTACTTTCCAAGTCAGATGATTACTGAGCAGGATATTCTGGACTCCAATTTCAGGTGCAAGGATATAAAATCCCTGTTTTAGGCACTACCACAGTCTTTGGTTCTGGCCCTTTGTGGACAATAAAAAAAAAAACCAAAACCAAACTAAATTTCTCTTTTCATGCTCCTTGCTACCAAAAGAAAAAACCTGCCCTGGCTGTTTAAAGAGAAAAAATACAAATTATCCCTCTAATTTCTCCTCCCAAATCATAACTCCATGTTGGAATGATTTTTTTTTTTTTGCTACCCAACTCCCACCACACAGGAGAAAGCAAGTCTAAGTATCCCACACCTATTCTGCAAAATACGTAGTTTCTATGCTTGGACTCAATCTGTTACTCTATCCTCTCTAAGTTTTTGTTCTCACAAACATCCATTGGCTGTGCTCAGAATTCACTCAAACTCTGAAACTAACTTCATCTGAAACTAACTTTATCTGAATCTGGTAACAATGTCATTCTCATGTACTTCTGAAAAGTTCTGATGGAAATCAAAATGGCTTTTCACTCTGCCTTGAGCACGGGAAAGTTGAGCACCAGTGAGGAGCTTAGTGACATGGTCTAGTTGGTTGGGAGGCTGTTTGGGAGTTGGACTAGATGATTCTGTTGGTCCCTTCCAGCTCAGAGGAACCGGGGAACCTGTGATTCCAGAGCTATCTACACAGGGACTGACTCAGGCACTATTACACATACATTTTGGAATGTCTGCTTTTTCTTTTTTGGTTGTCCCTCAGGAAGTAAAAAACTGGCTACTGAAGAAGCTACTAACACCTAAGAACACCTCATTACTCACCACAGATACCTCATGTTCTGGAAAAAACATAGGTTAGCTTTACCTCAGCTCAGTATTAATTTCCCTTTTGTTCACTTTTGTTTTGTAAAAGGAGCTCTTGGTTTTCATTCAAGGTGCACTATCAGCCATTGCAAACAAACAAGATGAGAAATGAGGTATCTCTTCTGACTTTGAAGATGGCAACAAAAATACACAAAAGGCATTTTGTGCAAAAAAGATTTACAAATTAAAGCAAGATACACTACTAGCCAGGGTAATAAAACTCCAAAATTTATAACATATGTATAAAATGTTATACAATTTATAATATATTAATATAATACTATATACAAACTACAGCAAAACACTTTTAAAATAAAATGACTTTTGTTCAAAAGATATCTTTACCTAGCACTGATAACTTCAGTTCATTTCATATTTCACTTCATGCATCCTAAGGATTTTTTCAAGCTTCGGTTTGTAATGTCAAAAATTGAATTGTTCTGATAAACTTTAACATTGTTCTCCTCTGAAAAAAACAACTTATCAACTATCAACACAATAAGCACTAAAGTAAGGCAACACTTAAGTCCTTGTAGTGTAACATACACCTGCATCTGTAAAATGAAGAAATGCAGCATTTGAATCCTTCTTATTTTTTTAATTGCTGATGCTTTCCAATGAGTAATGAACATTATTCAGACAGAGCAAGCCTATTAATGGAGGTGGGGATAACTCACTGATTGGTCCTCCAGTTCAAACAAATACTCATTTCACCTGAATTTCTAGTCTTCACGTAAAGAACTATTTAAATGAAGGTCAGTTGATTGCAAAATTATCATGTGTCATAAACCCCTTTAAAAACAAGTTACTGTTTTAATTGTAGAAAAAGTTAGATGGCAATCAGTGTGTGTGGGGGGGGGTGTCTGTCAAAAGAAAACTTATAGAAAATAACTAGAACTTAAGTATTTTGTACCATTCATTACTTTCTAATACAAGTGCTTTAAAAGAACCAGAAGTAAAAACTATACTCAGTATAACTCCCCCATTGTTCTGTGCAGCCCCAAAATGCATAAAAATAATTCATTTTTTTAACAACCAGAATTTTTCCAGGTACTTCAGGTGCCCTTAACCCTTATGCTCTAATACTTCTTGATGGAAAGAGCATCAAGTAGCTAGCACTTACCACTGTTGAACATTTGCTTTATTCAAACAGCTTTTAAACAAATGAAATTACTTGGGAATTTATTTTAATTGAAGATTCAATTGGACCATACACTTCTATGCGGTTTCCATAGCAACATTAATTTCAAACTAAAGAAGCTGCTTCTCTATTACTCATTATTACTAAAATTCAATTTCATGTCTCTGTTGGAACTAAACAACATTAAAAGAGGCCTTGGGAAAAATCCATCTAGCACAACTAATTAGTTTGGAAAATGGTTTCTTAGAATCCACCTAATTTGAATATCACCCACATCAAAGCCTTAAAAGCAACAATTTTGCCACTGAAGTAAACAATGGCCAAAAGGCACAAAAGTATTTTCCTGTGGTTGGAATAAAAGAAAGAGGTGGTGTAAAAGAATAGCTTTAGAAAGTTCACAGCTCCTTTCTGCCTTAAGTCATGAATTGCCAGTCAGAATAGAAAGACTATAATCCCTAACATTCACTTTTAAAGATGCATTAGTCTAACAATTAATTCTGATCTTGGCAGGCCACTTAGCAGTGACATGACAATCACACAGACAAAAATATCTGCTTACTCTGAAAAAGAACAGGAGGAGGGAGGTTCTCTTTTTCTGCTCACTCAACATTAATTCTAATATTCCTCAAAGGCATAAGCCACATCTACCTTTACTGTTCCATCTGTCCAGACCTAATTGCAGTCTCCTGATTTTTGATTGTGCAATAATAAATAGAAACATGTCAGTTACAACCTGCACATTATTTATTGCCTTGCTATGGTGAATTTCAGTGTGTACATGATATTAATCTACATAATATTAAATACATCAGAGATCTGAGGAAAAGCATTGTATTGTCTATTAAAAAATGCTATTTTAAACTGTTACTCATACTAAACTAAGCCAAGAAGAAAGAATTTTTAAAAAATGTTTTTAAACAAGCAAAACCTAAGGTGACAAGAGGAAGAACTATGGATTTCTAATACTCATTATGAAACAGAAGCTACAGCTCTTGGATCTGAGCCAATATTTTAATGGCAAAGCAATGCCAAGCCACACAAGCAAATTAAGTACTGTTTTCATTCACACATCTCTTACACAGTATCTACATGCCCTTGTTCAGGTCCCAAGAGCTCACACAAGCAAAATCTCATCAAGAAGAGAGTAAAATGCCTCTCAAAACTGGAAAGAACTGACTTATCTCAAAGATAGCTGTCCTGCCTTCTGATAACATTACTAAAATATGCTTGTGAAGAGGAAAAAAAGAACACTTTACATTAAAATAACAGGATGCCCATTAAGAAGATACAGTTTGATTAAGTTGGCATGTCAGTCTTTCTACAAACTAACTCTGAAAATATCATTGACAAATTTGTATTTAGTCACATATTGCCTAGCCTAAGATTAAAATCTTTGTTATCATCCTGACATCCCATTACGAAGATATTACAGATAATGCAGAATCTACATTGATAAATGCCCACATTCATCCCTAACTTACAATCTAATTACTCCAGTTCATTACAAAAAAAGGCATTCTACATTTCCATTTAGCAATGTGTTATTTTGGACTGGGGATGGCAGCTTGCCCACGGTGAAGTCTAGTTTTAGACTGCTGGAAATAAGAACAAGCTTTTGAATTGTTTTATTAAATTCATATCACACAATCCCATCATTGTTACAAGGAACCATTAATGCTTGCCTATTTCCTTCCAACTCTAAACCACCAACTTCACAGTTATTTTTTTCATTTTTCATCACGGGACCATATGTGCACTCTTGTTTGGAAAACGACCAAGGCTTTCTAGGGGAAAAAACATTAGTACGTACTTTTTTCAGGCAAACATTCTGTATTTTTCTTTCTAAATAAAGCCGTTATACTCAATACAACAACATACCATAGTGTAATTGTGGGCCACCTTGTGCAAGTCAGTGCAACCCTGTGCATCAGCAAAGGATCGGATTCCAAGGCAATTGGACGGGTGAAGCTGCTTCATTAGGAATTTGCAGCACGCTTCCACAACCTGAGAGAGCTGAAGAAGGCAAGCTGTAGACAACAGGCACTCAATGTTATCTTCTTTTAACTCAAGGCGACCTAGTAACATTCAAAAGAAGATCACATTAGTTTGCTCTTATAATTTGTTAAATTCCCTAAAACTCAGAGGTGACAGAATTATTTACAGATTATATGGATTATTATATAATAAAAGGCTTAGCAAATATGACTTTCAGCAATAGATAACCAGTTTTACAAAATTGCTATCTATAATTATATAAGGAAAGGAAATTCTAATAAGATTCCTTTTTTTGATAGCCGTGATACATTTAAAAAATTCACATAATTTGTTAACTAACTGAATATATCAGAGGAACAGAGTGTGGTGCCCATGGTTCCATGCTTGTGGGCCTGATCCCTGGGTGGGCATTTGCTTGGGAGTTGGACTAGATGATCCTGTGGGTCCCTTCCAACTCAGAATAACCTGTGAACTATATCCTACCAGGTCGTCTCAGGTAACAGCATTGAGACCTCACTGCAGTCTACAGCCTCCTCACAAGGGGAAGCAGAGGGGCAGGTGCTGATCTTTTCTCTATGGTGACAAGTGACAGGGCTCAAGGGAATGGCATAAGGCTGTGCTGGGGAGTTTAGGTCACATATTAGGAGAAAGTTTTTCACCCAGAGAGTGGTTGGGCACTGGGACAGGCTCCCCAGGGAAGTGGTGACAGCACCAAGGCTGACAGAGTTCCAGAAGCATTTGGACAATGCTCCCAGGCTCATGGTGTGACTCTTGGGGCTGTCCTGTGCAGGGGTAGAAACTGAACTCAATGACCCCTGCGAGTCCCTTCCAATTCAGGATATCCTAGGATTCTGTGACTTATTTTTATTTATATTTATAAGGAATTAAATAATATCAATAATAGTTTGTAAAGAGAATTTTGAAATCTAGTAACAGAATAATGCCCATAGAAGGATAATTCATGAGATGAAATTCCCATTTGCATTCCAATTACCTGTATATGCATATTGAACCAGAGCCCACAATGCATTTGGCTCCACACCTTCCATCTTGATTTCTTCCTGTCTTGCTTCCCTCACATCATTAGTGAACATCGCCGCAAAATAATCCGAAACAGAGGAGAGAACCAATCTGGGAACGTCATGCAGGAGAAAAGAAGAGAAACAAAGAGGAAAAGAAAAAGCCTTAGTCAACCCGATGTTTGTTAATTTATGATCCATTACCTTGCCCTTTGAAGAAACATTTAAAAATTGACAAAGTGCTTCATGCTCTAGTTCCTCTCTATGAATAATGAAGTACTGATACTAAACCTACATTTGCTACTGAAGCAAATTAATTACCCTTTCAATGCTCAATGACTTTTAATAGCCAAGAAAGACACAACTCACAATCCCCTCTGCCCCTAAACGGAAAATTGAATTTACTTCCATTTATATTATGTCAGCTACTTTTTTAAAGGTGAAAAATTACTGACCAGTCCTTTTCAAAATACTTTAAAATACATTTATTTTTGGTGCACACATGTTTTTAGTCTTTTCTAGCAATTCTGAGTATTTTAAGATACTGAGTAAGTAAACATGGTAGTGGACAACAGGCATTTCTTTGGATTACTGAGAGTAAAACACCCACTACAAATAACAATGCTCCTCTACAAAATGTGCAAGAATTTTGATGTCTCAGTATGTGTTCACAGGACAAGGGTAAAAGAGAAAGAAAATAATGTGCGGCAGGAATATGAAATGTACCATAACTATTCATGAGGACTGCTGGCCTCTTTCCTCAGAGACCTCCAGAAACAGCCTTGTGGTTTGGATCCATTTTTGTGCTGCAGCAGTTCATTGTTGCCTTTCTCACCAGGGATTTAATAGAAATATACTTGGTATATGTAGTGAGATATACACACAGCAAGCCCAATAACTAAGCCTACTGCAAATACCCTAAACAGTTCATACATTCAATTAATCTAATATTTCAGTCAGTTTATGCTGTGCTGAATGATTATCCTGATGTGTTAAAATGAGAGAGATCAGGAACCATAAAACAGAGTAAAAATAATTGAAAAGTTGAGCACCAGTACTCAGGGGAGGATTTGCAGGTACATACACGAAGTCATGAACTACAAAGAACTGTAGAGTAATAAAATGTTAAGTCATTTCAACTACATTTTTCTTGTGGATTTTCTGACCATTGGCCTTTTGGTCAGGCTTCCATGGAATATCCTTAATTTGTAGATGCTGAGGCAACAGAGTTGAGTGAGGAGTACAGGGTGAAAAGATTAATTTTATTTTAACACCTTGTATGATTGAAGTCTTGTCAAGACAAAGTTCTGTTCTTCTAAAGAAAATTTTGCTCTTGAAAGGTGAGATTTATTCTTTGGCTGACTTGCTGAGAAAAATTAGAACATTCTGTCAAGGTAGGCCCCGGGCCTAACCTCAGGTTTAACGACAACTGCAGTTGAATGAAAATACTGCCTCCCAAAGATCTGTAGAAATGGAGAGAAGTTAGAGAGTACACTCCTGTAAGCATCAAGGAAGAATTAACTGTTTTTGATGTTAGAAAGAGATGACCAATTTCTATGTACAAAATAGGGGTTTCTCATTGGAGGGAAAACTGATTTGAATATTTCTGCAGGACCAATTCAGAAATAAAAAGTACAAAAAGGCAAAACAACCAACTTAAATATTCACATTTGGCAGTACTGACTTGGAACTTCCACACAGAACAGAGCCTGCAAAAGAAGGGTCTCTGCGATGAGAAACAAAACCATACCACAGCTTTGGGTTTGTTTTTTTCTTTTTGTTTCCCCCAGCAGTGCAACTGGCTTAGTTCGTTGCACTATTATTTAGAAAACTTCTTGACTGTACACATCTCAGGAACAGCTGTTGAAGAAATGCCAAATCATAACATGAGGCTCCCAAGACCTTCTACCAGCTGTTTGATATCAGCAAATTTCTCCCTGTAATTTCCAGACTCAAAGTCCTCCAAAAGAAATTAATAGAAACTTAATCCATTTACTATTTTTGCAAATGTGTTCAGATCTGAGAGAAAGCATTCACGCTTCAGAGTGTCAAGTGCTTTCCAGACAGTGACTTGCATATGCAAGAACAGAACAGAATCCACAGCCGAGCTCCCTAATACATGTAATTTGCCAAAGCAAAACTGAAGAAAGCTGTGGGGTTTATATTTAGAGTTTGTAGTCTTTTTTCCCCCCCTAAGAGTAATATTTCTTTCAAAATTGGCCAATTAAAATGCCTATAAAACCAGTACATGCCAATATTAAAGACATCTCTGAAGATTACAAAAAATCCCCAACCCCAAACCAGCGAGTAAAAGGCTTAATAGAATTGGCACTGTATTGTTTGACTGTGGATGTTGAATCTTTACTCTTGTTCTTACCTAATTACCAGCTACTGCTAAATACTCAATTCTGAATAGATAAGATTACAAGAATTTGGCTACTGAATTATACACAGTAAGTGGGCTGCTCTTTTACAGCACACAGGAAAAATGTAGAGAAAAAGAAACACATGAATATCAGAATTTTTCATCTAAGAAATCATAAGACATCTTTTAAATTAATCTCTCCGGAAAAACATTCAACAGTTACGATCTAAATCTGACAAAATTTGCGTGTTTCGGTACATCTTCCTGAGCTTCCAAGGCTAGTGATGTCTTTAATTTCTGTGGTTTGTACTAATCCAAAATTAGAACGATCCACCATGACAGCTTAACTTATTTTGAAGAGTTTTCAACAGAGAGCCAGTAAAATATTTGTAAGCAGGGTGGCACACCTTAAAAATTGTACTTCTTGTTGGAACTGCCGCAAGCCGGATCATCAAGGCAGTTTTCTAGGTCGTCAAAGCAATTACTACGTAAAATGCTGATAGCTGTCAAACCTGGCAATTTACAGATCTAGCGTCTCCCAACCTGCCGCACCTGACAGACCGATGTGAATCTTCTTAAGATCTGAAAGGTGAAAGGCGCACTTCCTAGGCAGCTCCTTGTTTGTGGCTGTGTAATAGCTGAAAACAGCCCCAGGGAACTCAGTAACAGCATTCACTGAAGTGTTAAGGGGACGTGAAGAGATCGTGGTCTTTCAAACAAGCTTCCTAATCCCTAGAGTACATAAACTCCCCTCTGACTTGTTTCCTTCAGTCCCACGACTTTTGTATTTCCATCTTTAAGGGTCGACAGAAAGACAGACAATGGTTCTGCGCAGATTGTGGAGCAGGCTTTAAGTCCCCTCTGGCCAGGAATTTACACATACTTGCCTTTTTGTGACTGAAGGTTATTAACAAACAAACCGAACTTTTATTATGGATATAGCTGTTAGCTAAATGTAATAAACAGGAACATAATAAATTATAAATATCTGAAATTGAAGACACCCGCGTGAAATGGATGCAGGCAGCAAAAAATACTATAGAATTCTTTTCCTTATAAGCTACTACAAAAACATAAAGGCAGTCATCTTACTGAATTTCTATAAAATTTATACAATTTAACACTTCTGTCTTTATCTCTCCCACTATGGGGAAGTTCAATTTTCAGTGAGATACCTTGGATCTACTGAGATTAAGATTGTAGTTATTGCCATGTTTCTCTAGAAAACAAAACAGGAAGAGAAAAGAACTTATTATGCAAAAGGCAAAGCTTCTTTGTACATTGCTTCAATGTTATGAAGTGAACAAAGGACAATCAAAAGCCTCCCACCTCCTGCTACAAGCATAAAGTGTGCTTGTTTAGCCTTAACTTTCATGCACATTTAAAACACAATATACCAACGGCAGCAAGATGTTTCTCCTCAGAAGGGAAGATCACATCAAGTAACAGGTAGTAGCATACGCCTAATGCACTACAGAAATAGATACAGTAGGGGAAAATGGAGAACTGAAGTTAGTTCTTTAAACAATGAGAAACAGGCATGAACCACATTAAAGAACATTTTAGCATGTTGTCTTCCTGTTTATCTCATTGTAAATAAAATTTTCTAGTCCTGGTAAGATATTCTCAGCTGCCCTCTGCACCCTTTCTACACTTGTTTAACTGTTATACGTATAAAACATACTACAACCATGTGAACTGCAAAAGGGTTACCTTGGAACACGTAAGGAAGTAAAATCAACTCCTTACAATCACTATTTTTCCCTGTCTACAGCACTCCACAGCTCTTCAACCGCAAACTACTTGAGCTGAGCGTGTGCCTACCAGCAGTGTTGTTATTCCCCATCTCCATGTGATTCACTCATTCCACAGGGATAATGCAGTTTTGCAGCGAATTTGAACACTGCATAGAACGAAGTCTCTGGGAGCAACAGCAAGTTACAGCAAAATTGCCTCTCTGCTCCTCAACTCAGTTCCCATGCCTGTGTTGTCATTCCCTCAGTTGTGTCAGCACTACAGTGTGGATAATATCCAAATAAAAGCAGAAATCTGGCTTTTTGAGAAAAATACCAACCTCGAGCCAGCAACCTCTTCCCATCTTACATTATTGACTTGTAGTGTCACTGGGGGGGTAGGAATGAGCAGTGGAAAATGGGAATACTTTAGGATGCTATTTCTGTTGCAGAGCTCATCTTAGGAAACCACGGCTTAATTATACCAAGGTTCCTATTTGAACTATTAATACCGTGTATCAAATGCTGTAATGTGCTTCAGTTACTCATACCTGTGTTTCACAACCTTTGGTATTTCCCCAGCTTTTATGTGGCATGGTATACGATCTCTTAATTACCAAGATGGCAGATAAGGTAATGTTCAATCTAATTTAGACATCTAATGCTGTCAGTGTTCAGCAGTCTCCTATCAAATGACTCTTCTTATCATGGGAGGAAAAAAAATGTGTGGGGAGAAGACTGTCCTTACTGCTAATTATGAGTCCAACAACACAACTGTTAGTACAAAGAAAAAATTAAATCTAAGAAAAAAAATTTACATCATTTTATGGTATAGAAACCACTCCAACATATAATATTATGGGATTGTATTTGGGACTTCTGGGAGTTTAATTTTGTTATGTAAATATCTCAAGTATACTTGAAGAAAAAAAGTAGAATATGAAATTACGATTAGGTTTGATTGTGTATGACATACAAGAGACAAACTTTTTGTTTCCAAATTGATCTTAAAAAACCTCATCTGCCTGTTTAAATTTATTGACAAATGTTCTAAATTGTTTAGGATATTCTGACATTTTTTAAACAAAACACAGGACACACTTTAAAGGTGCATTTGTAAACAATTATGAAGTTACTTCAAATTATAAAGAACTTACCTGTGAGCTGGAATTCTACGATCACCAGCAACTAACACCACATCACATAGCTGCTTGTGTCTAAGATAATTCTCCATCTTTTTAAAAGTTTGTTCAGCGTGGTTGAGAGCCTGAAAAAATTCATCTGATGTACAGGGCTCCATAGCTTGACAAGAGGATAAGGTGTGACTGCTGCTGGAGTTTCTGCCGAAGACAATAAGAAAAATCTCAGTTCACATAATATTAAGGTGAAATGTTATCTACACAGGAGAAAATAAAAATCACATGTGATTTTAAAACTGATGTTCATGACTTGTTTGTAATGTAAAAGGAATGCTTGGGCCTAGGAGGTAAAGGAGATGCATCTTAATTATGTACACTGTGGAAAATACATTTTCTTGTTCACAGTTCTTTAACTAAAGTTTTCCACAATGCAGGCATAATAATTATAATGTACTCTGGACCTACCACAGTATTTGGAAGGGCTTGGATTCACAAGACTTGCATCCAGACCTGTTTTCACAAACACATCATGGATTTTGCATGCTCAGGGCTAAATCCACCAAGAGACTTATCACACTCCTTAGCCTAGGATTTTAATTTCAAGACAGAGCTCCTCAAAACCAAAATATTTCTGCCAGAGATTTTCTGTAAAGGGAAGATTTTGGGTTTGGTTTTGGGTTTTGTTGTATGTTTTGGGTTGGGTTTTTTCATATGTGCCCAGACAGATAAAAAAGACCGAGCACTTTGGTACTTAATTCAAAGCTAAATTGAGCAATGGATCAGAAATGAGACATTTGCCTAGCTACTTCCCTTGGAGGACTTGATCATAAATGTTCTTGCTGAAGCTGTAGTTAGCCATGTGTTTAAGATGCGTCAACTTCCTCTCCCCTCCCCATCCTCCATGAATCACTTGTTCAGCTGCACCACTGGCCCTCTAGCAAGCTGGAACAAGAACTCTTTGTGGCCGTTTTGGAAACTGAATCAGGGAAGTCACATATATGAAAGACGTAACCATGGAAAACATTATAGGTATTGGCAAACTGGGTGGCATTCTCAAGTGAAAAGCACGAAGTACTGAGAGGAAAATCTTAAATCAGCAACTCTAAACTCCCACTCCGAAAAACCCCAAACCAAAACCCAAACCAACCCAAATTCAACCAAAAACCCCCCAAATGCCCCAACTCCCCCCCTCCAAAAAACTCAAACCCAAACAAAACAACAAAAAAACCCAACAGCAACAAACCAAGCCAGAAGTGGAAAGAACAGGCTGCTTAGGAAATCCTTGTTCACCACCTCCCTATCACAATTTAGCACATTCTGAATTGCACTGACACGGGTTGTAGAGGTGTTTTTGTTTGTTTGTTTGAACTATATTTTAACCCAGATTCCTCAAAGTAATGCCATTAATGAATTTTTTAAAATTACATACTATCAGTTGTGCAGACAGAATAGAAGAAGCAACAAAGGAAAAAATTTCTAAGCCAGCACTTTCTGGATCACACCCTCACTGGAGCTATTGCCAGCCTCAAGACTTGTGCATGTGCACATTCTGCAATGGAATTCAGTCATCACTCTTGTTCCATAAGGAAAAATAATTGCAGTGGTTTCTGTTTTCCACCCCCCACCATAAGGCACTTATACAAGGCACAACAGAATCAAGCTTAGTTTTCCCCCTCATCTAAAAACGTTTAACCCTATACCCGTCCTCTCGCTTGTAACTTAAAAACCATTTTCCTTAAGCAAGAAAGAGGAGAAGGAAAGAAAGATTAAGGTTCAGTTGTCTATAAAGAGAACATGAAGGAGACAGTCTAACAGTTCAGGTATTTGCAAAGAAAGGAAAGACACAGCTTCAAGAGATTTTCCTGTCACCCAATGATGAGTTGTAAAAAAACTGAAATGCCCTTCCTTCCCCAAACTGTTTTATGAATCTTTTTCCCAGTTCCATTTGCCACAGCCATGACACCTTGGGAGACTACATAAGCAATGAGACAACAGTGGAAGGCAAGGACTTGCTTGTCTCTCTCCTAGGAGTAATGCTGAAATGCCTTTCAAAACTTCTGGCCTACATACTTTCCACCTAGAAAGAGGAAACCTGGCTATCTAATGCTGACCCATGAATCTCATGCTCAGAGCAAACACTCTGCTGCAAGATTTAACAGCTCTGAGGATAAAGGCAGCTCTGCTCCTTTTGGACTACTTTTGGACCTCACACATACTACTAAGAAAACTACATTAAAGACTTGAGGATGTCAGTTCATGAATAAAGTGTATTTAAGATTCCTTTCTGCATATACTATTAAGATTCAGATTTAAGATAATATTTTAACACATTAAGCAGAAATATTATTATAAGCATCTTAGAGTATCAGTCAGTAGGGTTTCCTTGTTTTATTCTAAAACACCAACCACATTTCTCTTGGTCTCTGTTTTTTCCCCACTATTTATGTCAAAAGGAACTGATGTTTATTTTTATTAAGTATGATACAACTTCAGGATGGGGGTGCTGGTTGACAGCCAGCTGAACAAGAGCCAGCAGTGTGCCCTGGTAGACAAGAAGGCCAGTGGCATCCTGGCTTGTATCAGAAATAGTGTGGCCAGCAGGACCAGCGCAGTGATTGTCCTTCTGTACTCAGAACTGGTGAAGTCACACCTTGAAGCCTTTGCTCAGTTCTGGGCCCCTCACTACAAGAAAGACACTGAGGTGCTGGACTGAGTCCAGAGAAGGACAACAGATCTGGGGAAGGGTCAGGAGCACAAGTTATAGGGAGCAGCTGAGGGAGTTGGGGGTGTTCGGCCTGGACAAGAGGAGGCTCAGGGGAGACCTTATCGCTCTCTACAACTACCTGAAAGGAGGCCATAGTGAGGTGCAAGCTGGTCTCTTCTCCCAAGTAACAAGCAATAGGACAAGAGCAAATGGCCTCAGGTTGCAGCAAGGGAGGTTAGACTGGATATTAGGAAAAATTTTTTCAATGAAAGAGTGGTCAGGCCTTGGAACAGGTGGCCCATTGAAGTGGTGGAATCATCATCCCTGGAAGTGTTCAAAAAAGTGTTGATGTGGTGCTTAGGAACATGATTTCATGGTGAATATGACAGTGTTGGTTAATGGTTGGACTCTATGATCTTAGAGGTCTTTTCCAAGCTTAATGATTCAACATAAGTTACTCTGAGGACAATGTCTTTTCCATGTTGCTGCATATTTTACTACCCTGGTGACAAATATTAAATAAAGATGCTAGCTTTCTTCAACTTCTCTGCCTAATAAAAGACAGAGACATGTCTAATAAAGGCATATGAGAGTATGCCTTTTGAAATAAAAATTATTATAACCCATGCTACAAACTCTTCAATTTTAAGGGATTTTATTTCTTGAAGTAGGATGCTTGGAAGAAAGAGCTCAGTTCAGTGTAGCGGCTCATTGCAAAGCAATGAAGCAAGTAATTGGGTTAGTAAAGCAAGTTTCAAATGTGAAAGCAAATACAATGATCATGACTGGTGAGCTGAATTCACACCTCTCCTTCTGCTGTTGTTTCAGCTTTGTTGTAGCTTAAACAAAACTACAAGCACAGCTTTCAATATAAAAACAAATCAAACCATAACATATACAAACCTTCTTTCCTCCCACTTTTACTAAACTCTCTCTCAAAAACAGGCATCAGGTTTTTTGATACTAACAGGATTTGCTATTTTAACTATATATTTTGAAGCACTGATACTGGCTTTAAAGGAGCATTTGCAATGATTATTTTATAACAATCACACATATTAGTTAACAACCTATGATTTTCAATAAGTATTAATCTTGGCTATAAAAAAGGTTGCAAAACTTTTTTCAACCGTTTTATTTTATGCGTTTTAAATTATTTTTAAGGCAGCATCTTGTAAGTTAAAAGTCTCCATGCCTGTCTTTGAAATAAAAGTGAAGCAATAAAGGCTTCACTGAGAAAAGAATCAAGTATCCATTTCAAATCATTCATTTTAGAATGGAGACAGAGGAAGGAAAATTTAAAATTAATTTTAATTTTTTTCTGACAAATTGCATACAGTTCATCTCAAAATAATTATCTCTGAAAATTATGCATGAATTCACTCATATTTAAAACTGTTCTTTTGCCATGACCAGTTGACCTAATTTAACATCATCTGTACTTCTAAACAAGGTTAACCTTTCCCCAAAATTAAATTAAATCCTATAAATCTTCAAAAATGTTGTCTCACTGCAAGGCAAGAGTGACAACGTTAGATCAAGGTACGTAGTACAGATGCTAACCTTACATATCAGTAATACCTTGTCTCTTCTAACCTTTTGCAGCAAGTAACAGCTTATTTCCTTGCTTTATTAAGTCATATTTCTTTTAATACAAGCAACATGTTGAAGTGCAGCTGGTTGCTAGAGCCTTGACAGGACAGAGGAGTCAGAGAGCATTACAATGGGATTTCTATCTACAAAATCTTGATGGAGAAAATACCCCAGTTCATGCTACTATACGTACTCAACTGGCTGGTTCACAGAATCCACAAAGGAAGTCTGCTTCTCAAAAGATTTCTATGTTCTGTCTCCTTTTCCCACTCCATTGACCACCACAAGTCTCGTTCTCCTTTCCCCTCAATTCCTTCAGGCACTGTCTCACTAGGCAAGGGACAGCAAATGATGTGACTAATGGGCAGCTGTGCTGCACAGCCAGCTTGGCAGCAGAGGAATTCTTCCCTTCCTCAGGGAAGGAGATAAGCTGGGTTTATCTCCATTAACAAGCTGCCATTTGCAAGGAGTGACACCCTTGAGACTTCTGCCTACCCTCACAGTAAACGACCCATGGGCTTTTACAGCTGCCAGGGAAATGGCAGAGGTGATGCAGAACAACTCTATGAACCTGCTCCCTTTAGGACGCCAAACTAAAAGCAAATGCTCTGCCTCCTCTACTGAAGTTTGCAGGCAGCTCTATACACCAAGCCAAAAGGCTTTCCCAGATACACTGAAAATGGTGCAAAATGGGAACTGCAACAAGTTGGAAGGGACCCATAGGATCATCTAGTCCAACTCCCAAGCAAACACCTACCCAGGGATTGAACCCCTGTGCATAGAACTGGCTTAAATTCTATTTTACAAATATTTTCTCCAACGAAAGCTGGGCGTAGATGGAAGTATTAGATGTAGTAAACATTAGCAAAGCTGTAGACATGGGAAAAAATACACATTCTTCTGCTCACTACTGTGTCCCACAAACAGCACTTTGTTTCTTAGAGAAAGAAGTAACTAACATTAGCATTTAAAATTTGTGTTTATGAATAAAGAATATTACCTTTATAAATACGACATGTAAATAAACATAAAATCAACAAACAAATATAGACATCTCAACATATGACATTTTAAAAACTATTATGATAATTCAGAGAAAAATATTCATGTAAAAATGTTACTTTTATTCACACTTGGAAAATGTTGAAAATAAGATTCAAAGTAATAAAAGAGGTTTAAAGTGATGAAAATGATTAAGTATGTACAGGAAAATGGGAGAAACTGCCTTGTACTTTGAGAAGACAATAAAAAGAAGAAAAATAATGCACAGTATGTACTACTGACTATAAATTACGTGCTCCTGTTTAAATAGTTGTAATGCAAACCCAAGAAAAATGTTAAGAAATAAAAAGCCAATGTTTTACTGATGAAAGCAGAACTCCGCAATCATAAATGAAGAGTATGGATTTTAAGTTTCACTGCTGTTCAAAACCAATGAAAGCATTCATTATCTTACTTGAACAGATACATCTTCAGCAGCTGGACTTCCTAATAAAAGGGAAGAAAAAAGTCCTATCCAGCCACAAGGTAAGCTATTTGTCTATTTGGAGACAGGCCACTGTGTTTCCTATACTGCACAACAAACCCACAATATTTTTAAATAATAATACAAGTTGAAGATCTGTTGCAATTTCAAGTCCTCTTTAGTCAATTGTTTGGATCATACATATTAGAGAAGATAACGTATGTTTCCCCTTGGACAAATGAGGATATATATTAAGATACATTTTTAGCATTTTTAAACAAATCTTAATTTTGTAATTTTTCCACTGCTTTAAGATGGCTTCCTGCATTGCAGTTTTCACAAAGTAGTTTTAAAAATATTTTTCAACAATTTGGTTCTTTACACTGCTTTCTTAATGCTAGCTAACATTTTATTGCATACAGAGGCCAGTACACAACTTACTAAAATAATCATATGCCAGATTTTCCGCCAGCTTCCAAGATTTTATATTATAGTTCAAAAGAAGTAAAAAATTTCCTTCTTCAAAGTTACTAAGGCAAGAACCTCAGCTGCAGTGAATGGAGTTTGTCGAAAAGAAGGATGCTGAAAGGATCCTCAGAAAAAACAAACAATAGTAAAAATCTGGACACTTTTCCAAAAGCTCAGAAGAGCATAAAAGAAAGGAGGAAGGTCACAGATGGCAGCAAGAGAAACTGGCAAAAAGCCATAGGTATCATAATTCATGATAGAGCAAAGATAATGGAAAGCAAACAAAAGTAACTGGAGAGATTGTAGCGACTTACCTTATGCTAAAGAATTACAGCTACAGCCAGAACTGCAATCTTGCAATTAAAAGGTGCAGGTTCAGTGAATGAACACTATATCTGCATTAACCTTAATGTAACTGGTACGAGTAGCAACAGGTATGAGAAGCTGAAAACCAGACTCCAGCGTCACCTATGCTGACCCAACAAAGACACGGATACACAGCCTGCTAAGCCAATACTACTGCACAGCAACTTGTTTCTGATTTTGATATGAAATAACACAGGCATGTGTCATTGCAGCTAGACCTTTGATTATGGCATCGATGTTTCCTGTCTTACTCCTAAAAGACGGATTTAGTGCAATGAATTTGTATACTCACACAAATGTCACCGGCAACATGCATTCTGCTTGGAAAATGATGCATTGACATTGCAGCATGGTTGAGAAGTGCAGTACTAGAAAAGCATACCTGACTGAGCTTTAATGTAGTCAAAGCACGTGGCAATCTCTACAAAAACCTCTACATCTTGCAAGGAGGCTCATTCAACCCAAACAAATTGCTGGAATTCTCTGTGGCAAAGGCAATGCTGAAGGTTATGTTACTGCATCATGTAGTGCTCAAGCTTGCTAGATTAAATCTGCTTCATAAATGCTACATAATTGTGCTGCACTAACTCTTTACAAATGTTCATAGACATAACCCTATCCACATGACAAAAGGACCATCAGGAGTAGTCAGCATGGATTCATTAAAGGTAAATCTTGCTTGACCAACCTGGTTACCTTCTACCATGAGAAAACTACCTGCATATATGAGACGACAGCAGTGGGTATGGCCTACCTCGACTTCAGCAAGGCTTTTGACACTACCTCCCACAACATCCTCATAGGCAAAACTCAGGGAGTATGGATTGGATGAGTGGACAGTGAGGTGGACTGAGAACTGGCTGGATAGCAGATCCCAGAGGGCCACAATAAGTGGCCCAGGAACTAGTTGGAGGCCGGTCACTAGTGGTGTCCCTCAAGGTTCAATACTGGGCCCAG
>WEKX01027775.1:39918-62549 GCA_013390025.1 Pitta sordida
CTGACTGAGCTTTAATGTAGTCAAAGCACGTGGCAATCTCTACAAAAACCTCTACATCTTGCAAGGAGGCTCATTCAACCCAAACAAATTGCTGGAATTCTCTGTGGCAAAGGCAATACTGAAGGTTATGTTACTGCATCATGTAGTGCTCAAGCTTGCTAGATTAAATCTGCTTCATAAATGCTACATAATTGTGCTGCACTAACTCTTTACAAACGTTCATAGACATAACCCTATCCACATGGATGACAAAAGGATCATCAGGAGTAGTCAGCATGGATTCGCTAAAGGTAAATCTTGCTTGACCAACCTGGTTACCTTCTACCATGAGAAAACTACCTGCATATATGAGACGACAGCAGTGGGTATGGCCTACCTCGACTTCAGCAAGGCTTTTGACACTACCTCCCACAACATCCTCATAGGCAAAACTCAGGGAGTATGGATTGGATGAGTGGACAGTGAGGTGGACTGAGAACTGGCTGGATAGCAGATCCCAGAGGGCCACAATAAGTGGTCCAGGAACTAGTTGGAGGCTGGTCACTAGTGGTGTCCCTCAAGGTTCAATACTGGGCCCAGTACTGTTTAACTTATTCTTCAATGACTTGGATGAAGGGACAGATGCCTCCTCACAAGTTTACTGATGACACAAAGCTGTGAGCAGTGGCCAACACCCCAGAGGGCTGTGCAGCCCTTCAGAAGAATCTCAACAGGTTGAAGAGATGGCCAGAGAGGATCCATCTAAAATTCAACAAAGGCACATACAGGGTCCTGCACCTGGGGAAGAATAACCCCAGGCCCCAGGTTCCTGGTGGACAATAAGCTGTCCCTGAGCCAGCAGTGTGCCCTTGTGGACAAGCAGGCCAATGGTACCCGAGGTGCTTTAGGAAGAGCATTGCCAGCAGGTGGAGGGAGGTTTTCCTGCCCCTCTACTCAGCCCTTGTGAGGCCACATTAGAAGTGCTGTGTCCATTTCTGTGCTCCTCATTACAAGAGAGGCATAGATGTCCCAGAGCAGGTCCAACAGAGGGATACAAAGATGATTAAGAGATAGAAGCATCTTTCTTATGAGGAAAAACTAAGGGAGCTGGGCCTGTTCGGTCTTGAAAACAGATGACTGAGAGGGCATCTCATCAATGTCTTGAAGTATCTGAAGGGAGGGTGTCAGGAGGATGGAACCAAGCTCTTCTTGGTGGTAGCAAGCAATAGGACAAGAAACTGATGCACAGAAAATGTCACCAGAACATGAGGAAACATTTCTTTACTGTGCAGATGACCATGCACTGGAACAGATTGCCCAGAGAGGTTGTGGAGTCTCCCTCACTGGAGATACTAAAGAACCATTAGGATGCAACCCTGTGCCATGTGCTTTAGGATGACCCTGACTGAGCAGGGAGGTTGTAGCAGATGATCCACTGTGGTCCCTTCCAACCTGCCCCATTCTGTGATAACACAAGTGAAGGCGTAAAAGACACAGAGGGACAGGAAATAACTTCAGCAGTAGCATGGAAGAAAAGAAATGAGAAGGCTAGAGATTTTCCCCTTTAAAACAACTGTCTTTCAATAAGAGAGTTTCTTATTCTTGTCTAATTCATGCATACATCTAGCAAAAAAATGCTCTTTTGATAGTTTTTCAGTTAATTTCAAGTACCATACTACTATCATGCCACAATTAGGGAACTTATTAACTATCCTTATTTGACAGTTTGCATTTTCATGTGATAGGAGATGTACAGAAATACACAGAACAACTGGGGGTACTAAAGAATTTACATCTTCAAAGGACATATCAGAAGTTTCTACAGACTGAAAACTCAGGGTGGAGAGGTAGCCTTGGACTGGCAGTCACAACATAGAAACTCCAGGACTGATCACACAATATGCAACGTGCAGTGCAATACTGCAGAGCAATATGCAGAGCAATAGTGCCGAGTAGCTATCGCCTAGTACATTCACACCTTGTCTTAAATAATTACAGACATCTTACTACACTGTTTAAGGTTAGCACACAACTGATGAATTCTGAAATCCTGTATGTATTTATTTATTTTAATACATTCCCATACTTAAATCTACAGTAAAGCAATTCCAATATTTTAATGCATGCCTGGGTAAAATAAAGCAGATACAACATTCTGCATACTAGGTGTGCACTAGGTACTTTTAGACTGTGCCTTCAAGGTCTGTGGATTGCTGATAAGGCACTCACAAAAAAAAGTTAGGAAAAACTGATCTCATGCTAATAGGCTTACATTTTCTACACAAGAGTATGCACAGCTGTTGGGAAATCCTTAAAAGTGTAAATATCCAAAGGATGACCATTGCCTCTGGAATACAGGAGAGCCAACAGCAGCAATAGAGGAAATTTAGGAGATGAAAACCAGCAGAAGAATTAAAACCTCACTCTCCCAGCAAACAAGCATTAGAGCTAATGCTGTTTACAAATGACACACAGGAGTATGATGTGAGCACCATTACAGCCAAATAGCTCTGATTGCTGAATCCAGATGAGACACAACCTTTGTCAAAGATCTGGTACTAAACTTGGGATTTGCTTGTCGCTTATGCCACCAAGCTCTGTACTAACAACAAATCAACAGCAGCTCTACTCTAAATGAATCATGTAATGATTTAAAGCTTAATGACAAAGACCTATCTAAATGCTTTTCTATCTGTGCTACATGACATGGCAAAGATGAAGGATTGATACACACAAAGCAAAAGCTGCTTCTGTTACTTCAGGCTTTTAAGGCTTGTAACTGGGCAGTAAATTATAGAGGAGGTAACTGTAGCTTCTACAAAAAGTTTTTTAAAAGGACTTCCTCATTCACATAATTTGTTACTAATGGAGGAGATAACAGGGTTAAAAAGCCCTTTGAAAACTACATACATGAAAGTGTCGGTTTGGGGTTTTTTTCCCTCTAGTCAACAGATCACAAGCTATATTGTAGACTAATAAGAAGGATCATTTAATTAAGTTAGTATCAGAAAAACTCCAGGTGTTAGGCAGACTTATGCAGAGATTATGCATTCTTAATAAAGGAAGTGAACAAAGCGTGGGTTAAGTGTAGTCTCCCCA
The DNA here is from genome assembly GCA_013390025.1 of Pitta sordida. Taxonomy (NCBI): domain Eukaryota; kingdom Metazoa; phylum Chordata; class Aves; order Passeriformes; family Pittidae; genus Pitta; species Pitta sordida. The sequence goes on from WEKX01027775.1 coordinate 42,997, forward strand.
TGAGACAGAGACACAGATAACAACACAAAGCAAATTCCTATATATGTCTTACCGTCACTTACATATTAAATTGTACCAAAATTGAACTCAAAATTTATCTAAAATATTTAAAGTACGGAAGTAAAACATTAGCAAGAATTACAAGACAATAATGGAAATACAAGTAACTCTAGATGCTATAGTTGATTAAGGACATAATATAAAAGACATGTCTAAAAAAATCAAACAAGCAAAGATAGACTCACAACACCTGCAGTCCTCCAATTTTACAAATTAACAAATTAGTTTTGTCATATGTACATAATTCTCCTACAATTAAATTCGTAGTAATTTCAACTATAATCTAATCTATAATCTCTTAAAATTATCTTTTTTTCTATAGCGATTGCCTTGCTATGGTGACAATATCCTAACTGGGGCAATGCTGCACATAAAAATTTCACATCACAAGTATATGTTGCTGACATGGAAAGTGATGCTATACCTCTGTCACATCCAGTGACACAACTATTAAAAATTCACCCCCGAATATAATTCAAAACAGGACCTCTTCAGAGACATGTCAGTAACAGCTGCAGAGTTCTTGCAGGAAGATAAGACTGCTGTTATGATCCATCAGTACGCAGGATCTTCTTTCCCATTAAGTCAGTAGCATTTTGCCATTCAGTGACAAAAGCAAATACACTGTTCACTTCTAAGCATTTTTCCTTTCCTTCCTTTTCTTGACTCTTTAAAGGTCATGCAGACCATAAACAGTTAGTGTTTATGTTATGAACTACTCTGGCCTTCCACTAAATTAATTCTTATCCTAAGGAATGCAAAACACTAAACTGCCATAAGTAGATTCATCTGGCTTGAACAGGCTTTATTAAACAGTGTACTCATTTAAAATGCCACACTGAAACTCCACTTTCTGAAATGCCGTATCAGTGCAAAGTTAAAAGCAAGCATCATAGACTCTCTGTTATGTAGTAAATGAAATGAAAGAATTAAACAGATACTTCACAAGAAAGGTTGTTAATTTATCCAATTTAGGACAACTGGTAAACAACTTTAATTTATGAACAAATTTTAAAGTTTCATCTTTAGCAACGCAACACAAGAACACCAAAACACCTTTAAAAACACAACAAAAGTAATTTTTTTTTTTACACTAGATGCACTGTTTAAGACACATAGATGTGTTACTGCAATCACTTTAAAGCACAAATCGATTGGAATAGATGTAACTTTTCTTTTACTCGTAATGTACTTTTTACAGTTAACTGTCCCTCCTCTACAGAAACATATGGAAACATCAGGTAAGAATCAGAAGCAACTTATTTTTCATAATTTTCTCCTAACTGGCATAACTAAACAATCAGCATCACTTCAAAATAACGTAGAAGGCATCCTTTAGCATTACCAGGTAACGGACAATACCTTGTTCATAGCAGCATGTCCTTGGGATACTATTTAAAACACGAGTCAATCCATTGTTTATCCCCACCGACTAAAGCTGCCTTTTAAAAAGGTCCTAGTAAACACAGAGAACCCGATCATAAATAATATTCTGTTTCTGATGCACAACAGCTGCTAGGTTTCTAAAGCATTTTGGTTTAGAATTAAGTCTAGCCTACACATGCATGCTAACTATAAACATGAAATGAAAACACGTTTCCCACAATAGGAAAGTAATAATTAACCTGTACGAACTGCTGTCCGATTCATTTTCTTCTTCACTTGTTCTACCATCTGTTTCTTGTTTGTCAAACCAACGTGCACTTCCACAGCCTTCTGCCGCGAATTCAAGTGTAGGGATTTCTGAGGTGGATGCCATTGGCCAAAGAGGTGAATTCTGGAAATCCTGTTGGCTGGACCTTCCGTAGTCAACTGACGTTAACGGTAAGTTACCTGAATCTAAAAACTTTGTGCCACCAGTTGTTACATTTTGTCCTCTGTTCCAAAAGTCTCCCTGATGGTTTTCAATTGTAGAGTTAGGGGCTGACGCCTGATGACCAAACCACCTCCATCTGATTTTTAAAATCTGCTTCACGTCAAACTCTTTACGAGAACCAGACATTCTTAGTGAAAGCCAGCGATCGTCTAGGCAACAGGGTAAGAAGCAGCACACATAAAAGAAGATTTGTGCACCCAACCAAGACAAGAGAAACACATGCTCTGCCTGTCTGTGGCAAGCAGATTTTCTACAGAAGGAGGGGAGAAAGCATTGCAATCACAAAAAATAATAAAAAAAAAGGCTTCTTTAACGGTACGTCACTTGAATATAAACAAAAGGCAACAGACACAGAAATCCCGAGATAAAGAGAGGAGGTGAAACAATCAGCTCTAACAGGAAGAATGCTAATCAGTTTATCCTAAAAGCTCCGAGGCTGTTTCCGCTGCTCTCCTCTGACCATTAGCTTTCAAGAACACCAAACAGTATTCATTAAAGCCCTTTCAAGAGCTGAATACCACCCCCTTTGCTTAAACCACAAACGACAGCAAACATAATTCCTGTACTGCATCTTAGAATCTCTACTTCTTATTCTGTTAACTCTTGCTGTTACAGAGGGAGAAAACGGCAAAAAACCAAATCAAATTCTTTCTACACTGCTAAAAAATTTACAGAATTCTGCTGTGGAGAAACTGAACTGTAAATAATTCTTTTCTTCAATACAGGACAAGCACTAACATAAAAAGGACAAGAACAGCCTTGGAAGGCTCAAGGGACTAGTAGTGGGGGTTATAAGCCTTTCATCTTGATGTGCTTTGATTCAAATCTAGGTCTGCAGTAACAGAAAATTTCTATCTGAAACAAACTAACAGTTTCCATTCACTTACACATCACTAAAAGAGAAAGCAAGAAAAAGCCCATCAGTCACTGTGCAAGACACCAGACACCCCCCTGCAAAATAGACAACAAAAGACAATTGCTCAAAAGGCTTCTTTTTAATCATATACAATTAGCTGTTCTGAATCAGGTTAGAGGTACTGTGATGGAACAGCGCAAAGAGGAATGCACACGTTTCAGACAGAACCCCTCTAGGATAGGTAATTTATGCAATGTATTAAAATATGCAACAAAAGTTTTTGCTCAAATGAAGAGAAAGCTAAAAGGACAAAAGACACAATGACCTATTTACTGTTCCCATGAAAAACAGCCTATTTCCTCTCTGATACATGGAGCTGGTTAGGTGTAAAATGCTGAGATTAATTTCAGTCACCTGCAAATAGTAACAACAATTTTAGAACAACAAAGAGGCACTGGATTTTGTCTGTCCTTGATAAACAGATCCATGTTTTCAAACTTTACAGTTCAGTTAGTCTGTTCAACTCTCCAGGATACATATGCAGCAAATTTACAAGAAATGCCACTTTTCTATCTACAGTATTCATCAAAACTGATAGTCACCATCTCTCAGATGAACATTATGAGATTCAAAATTGTAATTAGGATACCTTCAGTATTCTTTAAAACAGGTTATATGGAGAGTCCATATGAAAACTTAAACAGTGCCATATTTTAACATGCAAACCCCAAATGCCTAGAGTAAATCATGTTATTTTCTTGGGAACCACAATGATGAAAGGGTGAGTGAAAAGCACACCCATCATTTCCCAGAACACAATTATTTATGAAAGTGCTTCTCACAAATCAAGCAAAGCTCATTTCTATTGAAACTGTATTCCAGCTGTTTCCACAAAGAGATGCTGCTGTGTGGATGCTGCTGGAAGCCAAATACCAAGACCTTTGCAGCATACCCAGAAAACAGCTGAAAATACTCGGAAGGCAAGATGATTAAGCAGGTAAATACACGAAGGTACTAACATCTTTGCTGGAGGTTTAATTTAAACACAGAAAAACGTGGAAATACTTAGGAAAGGATTGATGATTTCATATATCAGCATAAAAATTGTATGGAAGTTTAACCAAAATGATATGACACGCAGAGCCTACTCATCTTGTACACACACAGATAATTGTTAGAGTGTTCAAACACTATCATTTGTGTAATTGCAAGTTGGGTGAACTGGAATAAAGCTGAAAATAAAACCAAAACAGCGTATTTTTGTTGATCCTCTCCCTATGTTTTGTATTGGTGTCAGGTGTTCATCACAGCCGAAGAAGCAGAACAAACAACTGGTGAATTTGTTAACATTCAGCAAAGCAGTAACATTTTAATTATCCATTTAACTATAAAAAGTAAGCTTTAAATACTTCTATTTCTGCCGGTATGGTTAATCTATTATACAAGGACTGACTTGGATTCTCATTCTTGTATAACAGACTCATTTAAAATCGAAGTTGTCCCAGCACAAGTCTACTAAGACAGTGCAGATTTGCCGATTCCAGCGCTTTTTCAGCACTTTCCATCGACTCACTGGCAAATACAGCCCAATTACTGCTTTTCTTTGTGAAGGTATGGGCTCAAACACAGACTAGAAAACAAAATGTGCTCTAGTTTTAATGGACCAAAACACAAAACTGTTTTCTATTCTCTTTCATTTTTATAGACTAACGAATTCTCACTCATCTATACACTCTTTCAAAACTACAGTTCTAAGACAGATTGCATTAAACAGCTAAAATATTTCCCTGTTTCATAGGAATTACATACAAGTTTTATAGATGACAAGTGCCACTTGAATCCTCAGTTTAAATTGACAGGATTCCTCAGAAATAATTGAGGGACTCTTCTAGTTCTTTGTTACTATGAATGTGGTAGCTTTTTTCAGGTCCCCGGCTGGAGGTAACAGACTTCTGAGGAGATCTCAAACGATGAACTGTTACACCTTCCACTCACCAGGACCACCCAAAGCAAAACTTTGACAATTCATCTGGTGATTGGTGCTCACAAATCCAAATGCCCACCCTTCATGGCTTCCTGCCAGACATTCCTCTAATGGAATAACACATTTCTGAGAATCCTGCTAAAAACCATCTCAGGAACAGTATACACAGACTTGGCAAGGATTCTCTAATATTTTTTCATTTACTGTGGCAAAAGTTTGCATTTAATGATAAAACAACAGTGTTTATAACGATTTTTTATGACCTTTGGCTGCAGTTTCTATTTTATGGTGAATCAAAACAACATTTTAAATGTAGGTACATTGTCACCTTTGAGAACATAATTCTGTTTGTACTTATGAGGTTGTGTGAATTCTACTGTGAAAATAATTTTGAGAACTCTGATAATTAATTGAACAGATTGGTATTCCTACAAGTGGAGCACCCGAACATTTAAGTACATAACCTCTCTCTTACGAGCAGCTTCACAAAGTTATAAATCTCTTCAGTTAGAAGTGAGGGACAGTTTCCCAGATTCTGTGTTGTGAACAAAAAAGAAAACATTTAAATGCAAGATGCAATTGTGCAAAAAGGTAACACCAAGAATACAGCATGACAGCTTTATAAATTGCTCTTTTCGAAATTTTCAGAACAGGAAATCTCCACAAGGGTATAAAAATCAGTAGTTTTTTACTAACCCAAAACTTTACTACACTGACATCCTTTGAAATTGTATACCTTTACTCATACAGCTGTAAAAGAAAGATTGTAATCCAGCATAATACAGTGATCCTCCACATGGTTGCGATCCATAATGTGAGGGACCTGAGTAGTCGCTGTTGATTTTCCAGCGACCTGTTGGACCTAGCACGTGCGCAGAACACACAGAACCTACCGCGACCCCAGTCTGCTCATGAATATGTAAATTGGTCTCAGCTGGGAGCCACCGTGGCGCAGCTGGGATGCGTTTAGTGTAAATGTGTGGTTTTGCACGGCTGGAATCGTCCCCCGCTGGGCTACAAGATGGGGTGACAGGGCTGCCATTGTGTGTGTCTGTACGTGAGAGCAGGAGGCACCTTCCCCCGTCCCACAGGGGCTGGTGGGCTGGTGCATGGCCACGCCGAGCCGGTGCGGGGCCGGGGCAGGCACCTGCGCCATGCCGAGCTGGGGTGGGCGGGAAGGAACTGGAGAAGCTGCTGCAGCGGTTACGGGCGGGGGCAACGGGGGCCCTCGGGGTGTCTGCATGGTTGGCATTGTTCTCTGCCAGGCTGCAGGAGAATGATGTGTGTCTCTGTGGGAGTGGGAGGCATCTTTCCCCCCCACCCCTGGGGTGCCCTTGTGGCTGAGGTGCCAAAGGGAAGCGTGCGCAGCCCCGCAGGGTGTGCAGGCGCAATGGGGCACGTGGTCGAGCTCTTGTTGTTCCCCCAGCTCTGAGGATGTGCCGCAGGCTGGGTCACATCCAGGTGGGTGGTGGGACCTGGGCCGGGACGAGCCAAGCAAAGCCCCTGCCGTCCCTCCCTGCCTGCCAGACATGCGGCAGATTTTTCTCTGCCCACACAAAGTTCTTTCAGGGATGCACAGTACATAAACTTCCACAATGGAATAAAACTTGCAAGAACAGGGAACCTTCTAACAGAAACTCTTGAGCCCGTCCCTGGCTGCTGCTGTCACACTTCCCTCTGTCTCCCATTGGCCACCCAGGCTCTGCTGTGTGCTGCAGACAACTCCGTAAAGTGTTCCAGCTCTCCTGCTTTACTCTGCACTGCCATAGCCCTGATCTGAAACAGTTTTTGGGATAGCACCTCCGACCCTCTGCTGAGGCTGGTGCGGGGAAACCTCCCACGGCTCCTGGCACACATGGGCATTCCCCAAGCCAGTCCCGGTGGAGGCCTGGGAAGCGCAGTCGCCCCACCCCTCCTCTTCTGTACCCACAGTCAGGCAGGTCCCGTGGCCGGAGCCCAGCGGAGCCCAGGGGCCGCACCCACCACGGCCACCACTCGCCGGGCGCTCGCCCATCCCGCTCGCCCTGCTGCCAAACACAGCAGCTGCCTGCCACCCTCACTGGAGCACAGCCATGTCAGGCAGCCCCCAGGCGACTGAGACAAGCCCCGCTCTCAGGACCGTCCTCCAGACCTTATTAGGGGAGGGGGCGTAGCTACGTGCGTGGCCTACTTTACTACTTAGCGGGGTTGCTGTCTTCACGTATTCCACGACTCACATGAAGAGGGCCAGACCCAACAGCCTGCGAGTAATGGGGGATCACTGTAAACTAAAACTTAAACAATTTTCCTACTAAAATACTTTTACTGTTTATTGTCATGGAAGGTTTAATTAGTATTTACAGTGTATCACTGGGATGTATAGAAACATTATTATGTATTTAAATAATTAGACCTAGCATATTTATTCATTATGCCTTTTCCTTTTTCACTAGGTAATCAATTTCATTTTCAAATAAACAAATCTGTTTATGGAATACTTTGTTGAGGCATTTTGAAGATTTGAACCTCAACACCACTTTCCATGGTAGATTTTACCCGTCCCTACTATGTTTTGGCTTCAAAACCTATCACTACTCAGCTTCAAGGTAACTCATATTTTCAAGGTACTTACCCTGTCAAATGAATTTTAAGAAGGGGCATAAAGGCTCAGCTAGTCGTGAGAAGATGTTAATGATCATTTTAAGTGCCAATTAGGACTGCAAATGTCAAAATAAGTGCATGAAGTCTTTGTTTTGACTGCAGGAGTTGTTTCTCTCATAAAAAAATACTTCTTAGCAAAAGCAGTAAATAAAAAAAGATACATTTTAGACATAACTAGACTCATGAAGATGTGACAAAGTAACACTGTCAATGTTCAGTGATCCTGGATGTGTATTCTAAAATGTAAGAAAGGTTCACTGACCGTAATATGTTCATCAATTAATCAAATGCACACTCATAGCATCGAAAGGCATAAAAAATTTAACACTTTTTAACATGGGGTTTTCAAACTTTAGGAAATTAATTTGAGGTATTAAAATAACTGCTGAAAGGAAACTGCTACAGACAACCTCCCAAACTTCAATTCTGCTTATAACTTTTGCTTATGTTTGAAGAAATGTCAAATCTTTACCTTCTTTTTTCTTCCCTATTCCTGTGTTCCAGACCCAAAATTACAGAAGTACCTCAACAAAGACTTCAGGAAAACTGCTATGTAAAGGTTTCATAATTCTATAAAATAATAATCACTTCTTATCCCAAAGGTTTCTTATAAGTGCAAACACTTCTGGTTTATGGTTATGTGACAAGTGCCTTACAGCGGCAGCTGCAGCACAGTTCATCCAGGGGAAAGAGAGGAAAACATCCTACAGTTACTGATGGTATGTATTTAATTCAATTTTCTGACTGGCAGAAATGAGCTGTAGCCAAATTACTGGCACTGCATTGCAACTTTCTGCCACTTTGCATCACACATTTCCCTTCAGAGGTGCAAGCCACATGTTTAGAAACACTGCAGTCAGCTTAACAACAGCATGAAAAGATCTGTACAGAACAACAGCCTGGTTTGCTGTTTATTTTATTCAGCTAAGGGCAGGGGGAAAGAAATATTTCTATATGTAGTATGAGACTACACTGTCAGATCGTACTCAAATATCATACTGGTTCACACACGGGAAAAGTTGTGATCCAAGACATTTATATTTCTTTAACAGTAAAATATGAACATTGATTTATTCAATCAATACCCAAGTATTATCAGGGACTGCACCATCTACACGTAAAACCATAGTGCAGAGCTATTCCTGAGTAAACAGCACAGTACGGTTATTCACTCTCAAAATACTTGCACTCTTAAGTCCACCGGGTCAGCTGTGGTTTTTAAGTTAAAACTCAATTGTAATTAAAAAATGGACAACACTATGAAAGGCCAGTCTCTCAAAACACAGGCAAAAAAGTCCACATAAGACCGACTGAAAGATTGCAGCACATCCTAACAAAATAACACTGCAGTAGTTTCCTCCTGTAGGCAAATCTGCAGGCTAACTAAAGACAAATTTTTTACGCTGTCCAGAACAGCAGCAGCAGCATTATTTCATTATGAAGGGTTCAGATTTCCTCAAAGACTCACAGAAAAATGAGTGAAGGATGACACAACCAACTACTGTCAATAGTAGAGTGGGATGCTTGTCTGGTAAAAAATTACGGGTACTCACAGTTCTACATTAGGGTCCCTATGAAAACCCACCAGATTATGACATAGTAAAAAACAGTGAAGCAGCAGATTTGCAAGTGATTAGGTAATGCAACATACTGCTCCATGCCTGACTACACAAAATTCTAAGAGAAATACATAGAGGCCTGTGAGCGAAAAGTTTACACTGTATTTAAATGTCAAGCTATACAATGCCAGTTACTGAAGCAAAGGATTTCAAGACAGAGAGTCGAGCATTCTAAATGAATCATTTAAGACAAAAATACACCTCGAGACTCATTTGTCTCTCAGTGAGGACTTCTGTTTAATTATCAGCTTCAGTTAACAGACCCCCTTCTCCCCTCCATTTGAGACTTTCAACTGCATAAGGGATAATATATGAGGATATATATCTTATTACATGTTTTAAAAACAAATGGTGTGATCTCGTCCAGAATTCCTCATGTAAAATTGATCACTGCATCTCAAAAACTGTGTTGCAATAAACAGGATTCACAGAAATGATCAAAGTATAAAATCAAGAATTATCAGACTAAAAGGCAGAATGATTATAAGAACCACATTAAAGTTCATAAGTATCAAAATCAATGCTTATGGGAACCACATTAACATCTTTTAAATGGCAAAATCAGATTTTTATTTAGTTTCAAGAATTAACGTTGCATCTACGCAAGATGTGCCCAAGACGGCACAAGCAACACAAAGGATTTGTATAGGTACGCTGGTGACAAAAGACATTATAAGGAAAATATGGTCCTGCAGCTGAATGGGGCACGGCCCTCGTGACACGGGGCATGGAAAAGGCTGAGGTACTGAATGCCCTCTGATTCTGTCTGTACTAGCCCTGCTGGCCTTCAGCTCAACAAAGGGAAGTGTAAAATCCTGCACCATCCATGAGAAACAACCTCATGCATTACGACATGCTGTGGGCCACTTAGCAGGCAAGGACCTGCCAGTCACCAAGCTGAACATGAGCCAGCAGTGTGCCCCTGCAGCAAAGAAGGCTAATGGTATCCTGGGCTGCATCAGGAGTGCTGCCAGCAAGTCAAGGCAGGTGGTCCTTCCCGTGCTGGTGAGGCCTTTCCTGCAGTGGTGTGTCCAGTTCTGGGCTCCCCAGTACAAGAGAGACATGGCCACACTGGAGAATGTGTCCAAAGAAGGGCTACAAAGATGATGAAGGTCCTGGTGCATCTCTCGCATGAGGAAAGTCTGGGTGAGCTGGGAGTGTTTAGCCTAGAGAAGACTAAGCATGGTCTCACCAATGTGTACCAACATGCATCTGAAAGGAAGGTGCAAAGAAGAGAGAGCCAAGGCTCTTTCCAGTGGTGTCCAGTGACAGGACAAGAGTCAACAAGCAACTAAACCACATCTAAACACGAGGAAACACTTTTTCACTGTGAAGATGATTGAGTACAGGCTGCCCAGGAAGATTGTGGGATCTACACCTTTGGAGATACATATTCAAAAGGTGTTTGGACATGGTCCTGGGACAGTTGGTCCTGGTGACCCTACTTGAGCAGGGGGAAGGTAGATCACCTCCAGAGGTCCCTTCCCATTTCAAACTTTTGTACAAGTAAAGCAGTGACTGCCAAGAAGGTAACTAGGTGTATAGGAGGTGAGGAAATCAATACAACAGTTCCATGCTACTGAATGTAAATGTTGCTCCATATTAGGTTATTCTCATCCCACTGCTAAATGAAATGTTTATTTCAGCTTTTATACATACTTTTAAAAAAAGTAATGAGTCTTACTTTTCAAAGAAATATTTAAAAGCATTTTGCTACATTATCAAAAGGATATGCATGTGCACATATTCTCTCCCTTCCAGTATGATATTAAGATTTTCTACCCCAACTCTGAACATATATGGTTTACTATAATACAATAGTATAGTACAGAACAGCACTCTTCCTATTCAACTTACAAGTGGTGACTGCTCCTTAAACACTTCACTGAACACAACGCAATGACTATGCAACAAATTACACATTAAGAAATTATCTTAATTTCTTATGAAATATAGGTATTATAACACAGATGCTTTAAAAGAACATGTTACAGTTAAGGACTTGTGAAATCAATCAGTCTAAATCACTCCTAAAAATCCTGTTTATAATTAGACCAGTAGATGACAAATATAGAATTGTAGAATCCTAGTTCCAATCCCCAAGCCATGGTTAGGGACACCTTCCACTAGACCAGGTTGCTTAAAGCCCCATCACACTTGGCACCGAGCACTTCCATGGATGCGTCAGCCACAACTTCTCTGAGCAGCATGTTCTAGTACCTCACCAACCTCACAGTAAAGAATTTCTTCCAAATAGCTAATGTAAACCTACCCTCTTCCACTTTAAAGTCATTCCTCCTAATTATTCCTCTAATCATCTTGGTGAACTACTCTGGACTCACTCCAACAGCCCAATATCCTTCCTCTACTGAGAGCCCCAGAGCATTACTAGAAAATATTCTCTTGTAAAGTAAAAACCCCAACTCTTTTATTGTATTTCTCCATGAAAAGTGACATTTACAGCAGTAACTATAAATCTGAAATTAAGCAATGAAACGAGAGATCAATATCAGAGAGCAGTATTCGTAATCAAATGGTCCCAGAGATATTTAACTTGGATTATACATATAAGTTTATAAATACACACTAAAATGCCTTGTATTACTTGCTTTAATTATAAGCATCGTAACTTGATGATAGATTTTCTCACGTTACAATAAGCTTCACAAAATCATAAAAGCAAGATGATTAAATTAGAGATGTTAATGAAAGGCTTCCATTGATTTTACTAGTGATTTGGCTCAAGGAAGTATTATTAGGAAAAAACACCCAGAATAAATCACAGTACATATAATTATCCCCTTCACTCTAAAACAAAACTAGTTCTCTGCCTGGGTCAATGTTGCTTAAAATAGTATGTATCTGAGGCACATAAATAAAAATATTCCTTAATTTTATACTTGGATACTATTAAATCTCAAATTAAGCTACGTATCAAATCCTGATGTCTCCCTAAACATAATCAGAAAACTGGTTTCTTAGGTTCTTCATTCTGTCTCTGCAGTTTTGCATGCAAGTAATCTCAAGTTCCCCACTATTATTTACTTCCCAAGCTCTTCCAACAACTACAATTCTTCTGCATGTTCCATCTCATGCAGTCTCCCTTGCCACACACGTATGCATGTCCCTCCCTATTAAATATCAGCAAAGGCAGGACGAGCAAATTCTTTGCCATATGCCAATTGAAAACACACAGCTGGGAGGTCAAGTAGCACTACATATTTGGCCTTCCCTACCTATTCATATTTTCAAAATATGAAAAAAAGTATTTCAGGTATTTAAATATAATAAGGACTCCATTCTGGCAGAGCTTGACTGATGTTGACAAGTAGATAGAAACGTTACTAGGGAAGAACTGATAAATCAAAAGACATAAAGCCAACTCACCTGGGGAACTCACAGACTCACAAGCTGCGTATCTTTTGCTTCTGTGTAGGTACAACTGCCTTAGCCTGGGGGCCTGTGTATTGCCTAAGCTCAGGATTTAGAAACAAAGTAGAACAGAAATGAACACAATAGCTGATTGTTCCAACACAACTCTGAGCTCCTATCCTTCCCTACTTGTGTAAAACTGAAATGAGTGCGAGGCACCAATGGCAGAAATCTAGACCACCCATTAAAGCTTTAAATCACTGAATTACTTGCAGACTTAACTGTTCAGCTATTCCACGCAGCAGAATGATCCCATCTTAGCTGCCTTACCCCTCTTCTGAAAGGAATCCTTCAATGTTTCCTGTGCTGCACAGAGAGCCAGAACTAGACATCAGCAATAGAAAGTGCCAGGAGGAACACAGGATACTGTTGGCACTCCCAGAGACACAAGGTCCATTACAGAGGCAGCATGCTCAAAAAAGATAAAACTTTTGAACCCAGATTGTTTAACTGTCAGGAGGAGGCACAACTGAGAAAAAACATTCATTATTTGCTTACCACTTGTTTTTTTCTGTTCTCTCATGTCAACTGTGGCTAAATCTTAAGGGAAATACAAAACTGACGTGTTGTTCTACTGCAGGTAGATCTCAGATCTAGGTGGCCAGCAAGCATTTGCCCATCCATCCTCCCCATTAGCTCAAAGTTCTAAAAAGTCCTTACTCAGCTTTCAGAATATGTAAAAATTATTTCTCATTCCTTGAGCTTCTAAGTTTTCAACCAATAATATTTGAATATTTACTGAAATTTGTACATAATCTGTTTTAAATACAATTGTTCTTTGGTTGAACCATCAGACAATTTCTTATGCAAAGGTGCAACTTAAATTTGTATTTGTTAATTGCAAAATCTATCAGGAAGTGAGAGGAGGTACAACTGAGTGAAGTTTTATTACCTATCACTTGATCTGCTCACACGTTTACAAACTCGTGGATTAATTTTAGTTAATTACTTTCATTTCCTTGGAAAATACTTCCAAGTTTAAAACGCTCTGGGGTGTTTGGTGAAGATCTCACCAAGCCTTATCAAGTTATGATAACATTATGAACTGCCCTACTTACTTAATGCTTTAATTATAGTTTGAATGCAAAAGCTTGTGATTACATTTACATCCAAAAATACCATTTTTCTTATTGCATGTAAAAGAGCAAGATTTAAACTTTGATTTCATCTTTGGTAAAAGCTATATTACTATTTGTATTCTGTACAGTTCAGGCTAGTAACCTTCTCTGGACTTGAGTCCTGTCTTACTCTACACTATGAATATGTAACATTACACAGTCACATGCTGTGAATATTGAATTCATTTTAAGGGTACACTTCAGCCCAGTTTTGCCAAGTTCTACTGACTCTGGGACTGAGGCTACAGTAAGTCCAAGAATGGTGTGAACTTTTTTATTTGTAATGAATGATACTTCCACCCAAATCAATCAAATCTGCACTAGACAGGTGATATCATCATCATTGTCCCCATACAGCCCATATCACAGAATCACAGATTCAACGAGGTTGGAAAAGACCTTTGAGATCATCAAGTCCAACCTACCACCTATCAACATCCTAGCATCTAAACCATATCACTCAGTGCCTCATCCAGCCTGCTCTTAACCATCTGCAGGGATGGTGATTCCACCACCTCCCTGGGCAGACCGTTCCAATGACGGACCACTCTTTCGGTTATTCCTAATATCCAGCCTAAACCTCCCCTGACAGAGCTTGAGACTCTGTCCTCTTGCTCTGTCTCCAGTAGCCTGAGAGAAAAGACTGACCCCTGCCTGACTACAACCTCCTTTCAGGTAGTTATAGACAGCAATATGGTCACCCCTGAGCCTCCTCTTTTCCAGGCTAAACAAAAGGATATCAGTATTTCCTCTTACAGGTTCATAACACATTGGAGAAAGAAGACAAGGTGGGAGAGATGGAAGGTACATCAGAAAAAACACCAGCATTTAAAAAACAACATAAAAGAGATTTGAGATAACGTAGTTCTTTCCTTTTTTTTTTTTGGTTCTGAATAGCTACGATCACATGGTAGCTTAGCATACTTTGAAAAAAATTTTGAAAGTAGGACGGTATAAAAACCTGACCACAGATTTTCCTTTTTCCTGTTTCTATTTCTTCATTACTCTTTGCCTTTATTAACAAGGTATACAGAAAATGGATTTAAAATCACCAGGGGAAAAAAAGAGCGCATAGAAAGTGAAATGCTGAAAATTAACTATTAGGCTGCAAGACCTTTCTGTCCGAAGTCAATATTAAAAAATGTTATGTCTAAACAGTTACTGCAGTTGGGAATATGGTGACAAAAAGCAATGGTGAGCACAAAGCGATTACAAAAGCCATACACAGACCATAGGCCCCACAGGGATCACTGAGGCCAACTCCAGGCTCTGCCCAGGACACTCCAAGGGTCACACCATGTGCCTGAGAGCATGGTCCAAACGCTTCTTGAACTCTGTCAGCCTTGGTGCTGTGACCACTTCCCTGGGGGAGCCTGTCCTGGTGCTCACTTACCCTCAATAGGAGTCCTGTGGACAACTTCATGCTTTCAGACCTCTTTCTGATATACTTGCTTTAATTACTCCCGTGAGTTGCAGTTGTGGAGACATTTGTTCAGCTAGACAGGCTTTCTGGCTCCAACAATAAAGCAATTCTCACCTTGGTAAAGCATTTTCCAAGTACTCTTGGAAAGGACAACATTAAATGAGAAGTTAAATGATTTAGGGAAATGTTGCCTGTTGTGAGGCCAGAACCGTGATTACATATTTCTTTGATCACTCATTATTTTGTGTTTATAGTGTTCTGGTTTGGCTAAAAAGAAATCCCTCACCTCCAATCTCAGCTCTGATTGGAGTTTAAACCTGTAAGAAAAGAGGCTCTGCAGGAAACCCTTTCTTTACAAACTAGTATCTGAGGTACAACTGTCTTCTGAAATGCCAGATCGCAATTACCAGAAGAGAAAAGGAAAAAAGACACTCTTTTGAAAAGCTAAACACAAACCAAAAAAATAGTTTAAATTTGTAGTTGCAAGCTTTCAATTGAGTGGAATGTTTCTATTTTTAAACTACTAGTATCTTGTACAATTTTATAAACACTTTTCCATTAACTCCAAATACCTGATGGGTGCCCTTGGAAGAATCCAAGCTACTAATCAAAAATTCATCCTTCAAGCATGTCTTGTTATGGAAGACACCAGGATTTTTAACATCAGTTGTACTCAGAATTGTCAGAAGAGGCAATTACAGTAATTCCCCCAAATTTCACTGGGGGCTGGTTCCAGAAAGATGCTGTGATAAGCAAAAACTCCAAAGAACGTAGCAGTAAATACCGTAAATACAGTAAATTCCTGGGAAAAAAGCCCTGGGATGTGTTGAACCCACACATGGTGAACTGTGAACTAGCGAGGGATTACTGTAATTGGCAAAGTATTCCTCTGAACAGATTAAAATCAATACCTCCCTCAACTTTACAGAAATTTGTCCTCTGGACAAATGCCAGCATAGTCCAGAAGACATAATTAATAATCAGCAGTCCTGCCTGATAATTACTCATTCTACCTTGCAGAAAGATGGAAATAAAGATCCCATAGTGATCCACCTTTTCAGTCCCTTCTCTTGGGAGTACATTTTGAACTTTCATGACCACTATAGAAAAAGGTGCAAGTGAAGTTATCGCATTTTGAACTCCTACAAAATACTGAGAACTCACAGTCTCTTCACAAAGTCATTTCTGGGGAACTGAAGCAGTTCTAGTAATTTTTAAAGCACAGAAAAATATTGATGTCATCTATGGTGGAAGATACTAACAAGGATATGGATTGACCAGGGAAGGAAAGAATGTGACAAGAGGACAACATGAACACCTTTCTTCTATATCATCACAAACAAATTCTAGATTATAAAGAGGCATGTTTCTTCATCAACATTCCCAAAGCAGAGAGATCTCAAAGTCAAGAAAGCAGATTTTTTTCCCATGAGTAAAACCTTGTATTCCTAAATTAATTGAGCTGATTTTGTCACCCTTGCCACAAAGTTTTCAGCAGCATTTTCCTTCACAGAGAACTCAGATAAAGCTAGATTCTTGCATGCATTCATGTTTTCAACATTCTTTTATCCCTTTGCTTTGCGGAAATGTCAAAGCTATTCCCTTTGAAAATTACTTTTGCTTAGAACAGTCTTACTACTTTCCTGCTAAAAAAATGAAATAAAGTGAAAGCCAGTCAGTTATGACCGTGCAGTTGCTGGTCTTTTATTCATAAGAATTTCTATAAAGCAGTATCTTCTCTAACAGACTTCGCACCATTTTTCCTGGTTTTTCTATAATGACTAAAAGATTCAAAGTTAAAGGCTTCTCATGCATTTTGAAAAGATCAAGACTGAACTTTCAAGCAATGCTGACAGTCTTCCTAAAAGACTGCTTTGATTAAGAGCAAAAGTGCTGAAATCACATAAAAACAGTCAAAATACCCCTAGCATGTGAAGCCCACCAGAGCAAAGGCAATTCCTGCTTATGTACACTTTCCAGAAAGAAGCCCTGAAAAGATGTGTAATATAACACAGAAAAAAAGATAAAATTTCGTATGTAAGGAACACCTCGGACCCTTGTGGGCTAAAATCACACTCCTTGTAGCATAACTTTCTGTTAGAATTGAGTAAATACAGTAATTACCTATAACATTGGAGTCATCTCTAGCTGTTCAAAGAATTATGTGGTTCCATTTGTTCTCCTCTTTCCAAAAACTTGAGGTAGCAGAAAAAAAATCTAGAGGTGGAAAAACAACAGTACAAACAAATAAGAAAGAGCTATTGCGGGGTGGAGGAAACCTCAAAAACAGATTCCCTACTCTATTCAGATAGACCTTTCTTCCATGTCTGCTGTGATTCCTAAACCTTCTGAGAGGGAGAGGACAAATGTGTCACTGCACAAGTGTCACCTTAGCTCCTTCCACAATTTCAAGGTACATACCTATCAACAAAGTCTCCAAAGAAAGAAGGGAATAAGGGAATATGAAACGGGAATACATAAGCTCTCAAGAAACACCAGATTACAACACAGTGTCTCTCTCACAAAAAAAACCCCCAAACCCCCAACTATCCCCAAACCCCCAAACAACAAAACAAACCCCTTCTGTTTGATTAGCTGTAATTCCATTACGGGAAAAGCAGAGAAGAATTGATCTGCCATATGAAGCACTCAACACTGTGGTCAAAGACTAACACTGACAGTGTTGGTGAATAAAGCCAAGCAGCATCACTAAACACGCCTCCCTAAATGGAACAGCTCTATAAAAAGTCCCACTTACTGTTACAGTGATTTTCAACTCTGCTACTTACAGGCCACTAAAAATTTTCCAGCCAAAGACAGACCTCTACTCAAAAAATCTAGCCTGCTGAAATACCACAGAATCACACAGAATCAACAAGGTTGGAAAAGACCTATGAGATCATCAAGTCCAGCCTATCACCTAACACCATCTCATCAACTAAACCATGGCACTCAGCGCCACATCCAGTCTCTTTTTAAACACTTCCAGGGACAGTGACTTCACCACATCCCTGGGCAGCCCATTCCAATGGCAAGTCACTCTTTCTGTGAAGAATTTTTTCCTGACATCCAGCCTAAACTTCCCCTGGTGCAGCTTGAGGCTGTGTCCTCTCGTTCTGTCACTGTCACTCCTTTCAGGTAGTTGCAGAGAGTGATAAGGTCTCCCCTCAGCCTCCTCTTCTCCAGGCTAAACAACCCCAGGGCTTGTGCCCTCTTTCGGCTTGGCACCAAACAAACCAACTATGTGCACTTTGAAGTCAAAGAATATTATGTTACCAGGTTGCATAATGTGACACCTAATGTTTGATCTCTGAGTGGTAATGCCACTTCATTCCTGCATCTGGAGCACATAACCTCCTCTCACCTCTATGACTGGTTTTTAAGACCACACAGCCAAACAACACACGTATTTACAGTCAGCATTGTTTGGTGGTAACTTTGAATGAAAGATTATGTTTTTAGGGAAAAAAGCAGACAGTGGATGGTTAGGTTTGTGGACATGGCAATTTAATTGCTATGGGAAGGGGCAAACTAAGAATTTTGTAAGGGAAATGTAAAACCATATTGTGATTTCTTAAGAGCTGTAGAAACTTTCATTATTGGGTCATGTTACGTCTGATTAGGTAATCTTCTTTATCATACCATGAAAGGCTGAATTATATCAACAAAACCACAAGACATCAACATAAGCAAACAATCTTCTTAAAAGCACAGTTGATACAAAAGTCCAGAGCTGGAACAAGTTCGCCAATATGAACCGTCAGTGTTCGCAATAGCTCGCAATTACTCTTTGACCATACCGGTCTAACGGAAAGATTTCTTCATCTTCACTCAAATTCTTTTCTATTTTAAATCAGCAGTCATTGCATTTCTGTGAAACACAACGTGTTTATTGAAAATAAGACTGTACTTTGGAGTTTAGATGATGTCATTTCGTCATTAACTTCTAAGTAAAAGAAAGGAACAAGGTTCCCTTTTTGCTGTTCTGTCATTACTGCCCGAACAGCCCCACCACGAGCCTCTGACGGCGGCGCTGGGCTGGGCATCACAGAGCTCAGCCACTCCAGCTCACAGCCCGAAGCCACAAAAAGGCTTTACGGGAAAACATGAACTAGTGACACATATACAAACAGCAGCTGTTTGATGTTCAACACTTATACTGCTTTTTTTCCCGGTGTAATAACGCCGCTCCCCATGCCACTGAGTTGGCAGTCACTCGCTGCTCTAATCTCTTCGACTAGTCTCAAAACATCCCCAACAAAATCCCGCTACCTATTTCATGCTGTGGGGGTGAAGGCTGAGAGACGGGGGCAAGTCCCCGAGCGCCCCCCGTGTCAAATGCACTTTTACGGGTCTGCGCTCCGAGCTCGCCCGGCCATGGAGCCGGACCCCGCGTCCTCCGCCCCGACACCGCCGTGTCCCGCACAGCCCAGTCCCGCACAGCCCAGTCCCGCACCGCCCAGTCCCGCACCGCCCGGTCCCGCACAGCCCGGTCCCGCACTGCCCGGTCCCGCACTGCCCGGTCCCGCACCGCCGTGTCCCGCA